>MCJB01024970.1:0-15764 GCA_002018475.1 Nicotiana obtusifolia | reverse complement strand
GGGGGGGGGGGGGGGGGGGGGGGTGAGAACTTAGACTCGGAGAAAGGGAGATGAGGAGAAGCAGGCACCTTTTTTAACAATACGCATAACCTCAAGATCACTGATCATACCCTTTTTAACCGTTCAGTTCTTAGGCCAGTACTCAACCCGGATCCCATATTAACCTGCCCCAATTACTTGTTCTCGACCCAATAGCTTTTCTCTCCTCAATAGCTATTTTTGTAACATTCTTGTTGCTATCCTTTTAGTTGAGGCTGATTCATAACATATGGCATTTTATTATAATGTGAAGTGTAATATTTTCATCCAAAAAAATACTTGAGTTTCCTTGCTTGAAAATTTTAAGATTTTTTGTGTTATTTTGAGGAGATTCCTAAAATTCATGTAATAGAAAAATTCGTATATCAAAGTTCAAGAAAAGATAGTCACCTTAAGTAAAAGTTCAAGAAAAGAGATTCTTCTGAAATATCTATTAGATGAAAAAATTGTTGCTATGTAAAATTTTTATTTTATTTATGTTCATTCTTTCTATATTAAAATTATTATGAGAGTGCAATTATTCAACTTTACTTGTCCTACAGAAATCATGGCAGACAAGATAACATTGTTCATGTATTTTTCTTGATTAGCTTAAGCTTTTTATTTTTCCTCATTTTTTTTATATGATTTTAAGCTACTTGTCACAATTCATTCTTTTTTATACTTGATTTGGCTTTTCTTGGTGTTCAATAGAACAATGGAAGAGGTGCTAATGGTGTCAGTGAGCTTAATAAGTTGGCCACTAATCCCAGAGGTTGGGAAAGAGGAATAGAAAGATAGATAAATAATACAAGCCATGGTAGAGCAACAACTAGAGGCAGGGGAGCAACTACGTTGCAGTCCATGAACGGTAGAGGCAGGGGCAGAGGAAGAGCGAGAGGAATGGAAAAGCAAAATAAACATGGTCCATATTGTGGAATAGGGAACTGGAATGGAAGCAGAATGTCAAACATGAACCAATTTGTACTGACCTCACAGGTGATAATACTAGGGTATTTTTCATATCATATGTTAATAATAGATGTTTTATCAATAATTGTCTACCCTAATTGTGATTTTTGGTTTTCAAGTTTCAACCACCTAGACCAAGTCAAATTGCTTCTTCAGCTACACAACTTGGAACTTCTCAATTGCACAGGCAACCAACACCCTTTGAAGATGCTATTTTCTCTAACTCAAGCGCCAGCAACTAGACGAGTTGTGCAAAATAGTGTAGGAAACTCATCTAGTGAGTGGGATAGCGTCCTTGACTTTGCATCTAGGATGTTCGTTGATTAATAGTCCATATTGTGATAGATCATCTAATTTTTTCAATTTCTTTGGTATTTATATTTAATCAAGGCAAATGTATGCGTTGGAACAATTGAATTTGCATGGTCATGATATTTGTTTAATATATTCAATGAGCCGGGAGCGGCTCAAGTACGTATGTGGCCTAAAGCCAAAGTTTAACGTGAGGCCTAAATTTTTTTTAAAAAAGTTATGATATATATTTCTATTTGAAGCCTATTCCTCTAGATTTTTGAGATGCTAAGTTGTTAATAATATTTGATAATTAATTTTTTAAATAATTTCTTTTCAACTAATATAGCAACCCATTAAATCTTTCTTGGGACATTATTGATCTTAGAACATAGTATAAGTTAAAGATGGTACTCTAATCGACATACTCAATTAAATAAAAAAGACTTCTATTTTTCAATTGCTTATATTGCTTATAGAATAATATTAACATTTCCGATAACATTTGCCCTAGCGAAAGAAGTACTTCAAATCAATTCTAATTCACATGTTAAATATTCATACTATCCATTTTTAAGTAAGCCAAACAGTTACTGTATTTATATAGCAAAAAAAAACTCATTTTATAAGAAAAAAAGGTATTAAATATTATTTTTTAAATACCTTTAAACTTATTATATCTAAAAAATGGGGCCTCCCAAATTTGGGGCCTATGGCACTTGCCATATTAACTACAACATTAGAGCCGGCACTGCAATTTGAGTGATTTGAGTTTACTCCAACATGTTCATTGTTATCCTTTAACAATTGAAGTTCTTTGATACTTATATTTATTTAATGGTAGGGAATGAAAAATATTCCAGTATGTTCATTTTCCTTTTTAAACTTTGCTCTTGTGGTCATGTGGTGTGGACTACATTTTTCAGTCTGTTCATCATTCATTATGTGGGGCCTTATAAAATGGTCTAAAGTCATATAAGGGTAGACACATTTTACTATGATTAAAGTATGTGGAATTTCTTGTGAGGTGCCATTTTGTTCATTCTGGGACTTATGGGAACAAAGCCGGGTACTCTTGCTACAAGGACAAAAGCTCTAAGGGAGAGCTGAGATGCCCCTGAAATTTACTTCATCTTTTGAGTACAAGGGGATTATCGTTCCCATTCAAAAGGTAAAGGGGTATAGTTTTTCAATCTTTAAAAGTTAAGATATACATTGGATTGCATAAGGAGTTGTCGTTTCCATTCAAATTGTGAAAGGGGTATAGTTTTCCAAGCCTTAAAGGTTAAGGGAGTAAACTGGATTTTACGCTCAAAATTCAAACGGATGAATGTATAATTCGATTTTATGGCAATTTGAGAGACAAATTTAATTTGTTCCGACAGAAAATAGTATACAGTACGCAGATAATAATGTTAGGTGTGGAGCCTGATTAATATGTGATGTACTGTCATATATTAATGTTTACGCGGATCAACCTCTGTGCTGAGGTTGTCGGAGGTGTGGGGGCAGGAGCAGCGCCCCGATCTATTTTTTAGGCTGTACTGTTTATTCTCTGTAATTGTAAATACCCTAAATTATTAATATATATAGCCCGCCGCGGTGGAAATTTACTCAAAATAGGAGTGTTACCACGAAATAAGTCTCTCACGTTTTTCTTTCTCTCAATTTTTTTCTCTTCAAGATTTCTTCATCTTCTTCATCAGTTCAGAATATTTGAGTGAATCGATCCTAACAAATAATAATAATAAACCGTTACTAGACCAGCATGCTTATTTGAGATGAGAAAAGCATAATTGTGGTACGATCGGAATGAATAATGGAAAGTGGGCTAGTCCAGAAAAACCCATTTCCTTTGTCGTTGGGGACAAAATTCTCTTTTGATTTTAAACCAACAAAGAAAACTAATTGTATTTCGATTTAAGAAGAATATTTAATGTCACCATGTCTCACACCGCTAATTATATTTTGTTTAAGAAGAAAAATTACAGAAAAGATTGTTTCCTTTAATTTCTATTTCCTAACATAATTTTTGGAACTCCATAAATTTCTGACACAATTTAAATCTTTGATACATCCCCTACATAATTTTAAATCTATACATAAATTTACATGCATAACATTCCTTGATATAGTAGGTGTATATATTTGATTGAGTTTTCTTAACATTAAAATTTTATAGTTCTTTATTTTTTCTTGAAGTCAAATTAGAAGTAACCTTTTCTAATGTTCCTGCAGTACGCTTTTCTTTTCCTTTTCAATTTAGGAATTAGGTTTACCAAGAGTCCAATCCTTATACGTTTAGAATTTAGAAAAGATTTAGAAATTTTCAGATGGTGGAGACTATATAAACCGTAACATATGCTTGAGGAATAATCAAGCAATTTATTCCAACATCGATCTTTTCTCATTCTGAATTTTAGAGAAGGACGAAGAGATGGATCTGGAATCTGAGAAGCAGAAAGCTATAATCCACGAAACTAAGGAAGCAGTTGAGAAGATCGTAAATATGCGGTTGAGTAATGTTCCAACACAATCTCGAGAGTTCAAGTTTATTAAGTACAAGCCTAATTCCAAGCAATCTGCAGCAGCTTCTAAGGAGAGGATTATTAAGATGGTGGAGATGGCCGTGGATCCATTGGAGCTACCCAAATTCAAGCACAAGAAGATCCCTAGCGCCGCCTCTGGTTCACCACCTGTGCCCGTTATGCATTCTCCTCCTCGTCCTGTTACAGTGAAAGATCAACAGGATTGGAAGATTCCGCCTTGTATATCAAACTGGAAGAATCCCAAAGGTTACACAATCCCACTTGATAAGCGTCTTGTTGCTGCTAATGAGGCTGTAAAGATCAATGATAATTTCGCAAAAATATCAGAGGCTTTGTATGTTGCAGAAGAGAAAGCCAGACAAGCCATTGCAATGCGGGAACTGATTCAGAGAGAGATGATGATGAAAGAGAAGGAAAAGAAAGAGATGCAACTTAAGGAGTTGGCTCGCAAGGCAAGAACTGAGAGAACTACTGCTGTGGATAATGATAGCGCAACAGAAGAAGCGCGATTAATGAGAAAGAAGATATGTGAGGAGCGACGTCGGGAGAGGAGATTGGAAGCAAAAGATGCTAAGAGGAGTAAGATGAGCAGAGATAGAGACCGTGATGTTAGCGAAAAAGTGGCTCTTGGGATGGCTAGCTTCTAGTACTAGCAAATTATCAAGAGGAGAAGAGGTTATGTATGACCAGAGATTGTTTAACCAGGAAAAAGGGATGGATTCTGGATTTGGATTTGCCAAAGATGATGCCTACAATGTCTATGATAAAGGCTTATTTACTGCTCAGCCTACTCTTTCTACTCTATACAAACCCAAGAAAGATCATGTTGATTCTGATATGTATGGAGTTGCTGATGAGAAGATCGTCAACACACGTCGGTTTAAGCCTGACAAGGCATTTGCTGGAACATATGAGAGGGCTGGTCTAATTTGACAAGGAAGCTGATCCATTTGGTTTGGACCAGCTCTTTACTGAAACCATGGCAAATATTGGGGTAGCGGAGTAACCATGAAGACCAGTCAGGGTTTGCTATATTTGAATATTTGATCATTTTTGGACACAACATAAATTTAAAGTGAGATTTATGCTAAGGAAAGTTAGTTTTAGCTTCCAAGTTCCAAGCTAAATTTACTAAGGTTGATTCACTAGGAGATGTCTTCTCTTCAACTGCATATTGCAATAGTTGTAACTGTGTTTTTTTGCTAGATAGATATTTCATTGGAAGACATACTTTAATATGTATGTTTTACTTTCCCTCTTATCCTTCCGCGAAAGTATTTCTAGATTAGCTTTGTTTAGGTGAAACACAAAAATAATACTATCAGTTTTGTAACTGGATTTCAGGGCCAACACAAACCAATCTTTATCTGTACTGATTTCCTTTAAGCTTATCAAAAAAAAGAGTAAGCTATCGTATACTATCTGATACAGTACTTAGGTACTGTGTTAGATCGACAAATGTTAAAATTTTAAACTACTCTGTTTATCCTTAACTGCGAGTAACAATTAAATTTGTACGTGGTATTAAGGATACGTGACTTGGCCTGATACAATTAAAGAACGAACGATAAATAAAGGCTAAATTAAATAAGTAAAAGAGTAAGCAAACCGCTAAAGTTGAATAATTCAGCTGTGATGGAATGAACAAGAATGAAATAAGTATTTGATGAAGAAAACAGTTAAAATATGCTAAGCTTTTTTATATTGATCGTATGTTGTGTCCTGTATACAGTAGGGTTGAATTCTTTATATAGGAGGAGAAAAGAGTTCCATACAAGGTAAAAGACTTATTTACAAGGTAAAAATTCCTAAAATCACTGGGTTCAACGTCTTTGCTGATTTGGGCCGTTCACGAGATTTCCAGCCCTTCCGTTACACGAATCTGGTATTTTTACCATAAGATATTTTACCCGGACCGGTTCCGATAATATCATCTCGAACGCTTCGGTTTCGAACTTCGTTCTGATGATGTCCGATCCAAGACTTCCTTTCTCGATGTGCTGATCTTGATTTACTGGAGGGCGACCTCAATCGACACCGATCTTCGAAACCCAAAACCGATATTTCCTATGCGTTCGATCGTATCCGACCCCATACATACTCATCCCTCAATTTACAGGATACTCTTTTTATTTTCGACGTTTTTAAAATTTTTAACACCAATCTATTTCCGTTTTAACTATTCAAACAATTCTACTTTATTTTTAGATAAGTATTTTTCTGTGTGTGTCAGGCAATGTCTTATATTTCCTTTAAAAAACTAATTTGAATTCGTTGATGAAATCTCACAAAACGCTATCAAAGTGAAACAAGTATAACTTCGTACACATAAATTACTACAAAAAAACCATGTTGGTCCTACATCACCCCTTTTTTCCTCCTCTTTGGAGAAAAAAGAAAAGGTTGAATTTAGAAAAAGACAAGTACCAACCACCGTTCTTTACTTTTCGGTTGTCGTACGCTCTATTCAAGATGCCTGTACCAAACTGACATTTCCCAAGTAGGAGTAATAAGATGGAGGAAGAAAATTCAATCTAGTACTATTCTTTTTTCCATATATTTAATCCATATTATCTACTCACTAAAGCAAAAGGCGGGGATGTCGGCCAAAGAAAGCTTGGGGTTAGAGTACTGGCTTCAATGGCAAGTTGCCGTGTGTGCTCTGATCTTCATCATCCCAACTGTAGTAGCTTTGAGGCTCATCAATAGGCAGCGAAGGGACATAGAGTATCCTACTAAGTCCACTGATCTGTGGGTCCCTTGTTGGCGAAATCTCCATCCTCTTTGGCTTCTCTTCTTCAGAGCTTTGGCCTTTCTTTCCATGTCCTTCTTGCTTTATCAGACTGTTTCCAACTTTGGCTTCTTCGTCTTCTTCTTCTACACACAGTACTTACTCACCTGCTTTTTCCTAATTCTCTCCATATACTTGTGTATTTATTCAAAATTCAGACTATATTAATTCTGAAATTCAATAAAATTTAACTGATCTGATATTCTAATTAATTGCTTAATTTCCAGGTGGACGTTTGCTTTGGTTGGGTTCTATTTTGCTGTATGGACACATAATATCAGTCTTCTTTTGCAGCTCAATTTTTAGTGAATACTTGTAGAGTTAATATGTTTTGCGGTTGATAGCTGACCATAATATGTGCTTGCATTGCAGCTGGGAACCATTATATCGGCGCGGGGATGCTGGTTGTATACAAGAAATCCCCTCTCCCGGCGCGGGGAGAGAGAGAAATTTCTTAAAACTGCTGCTCAAGAGAATAGTAGCTATGGGACATCCTCTGAGCAAAGACTTGGATTTTGGGAAAACTTTATGCAAATTATTTATCAGGTTAGCGTTAGAAACTATTATCAAATTTGGATGTTTTCACAAATTCCCAAGGTCCTGGGGAGCATACACTTATTGGAAGTGTGGGATAGCTGCAATGAAACTTGTATGAATTCCTAAATTTAGCGAGTTAGAAAGGCAGGATTTTTCTTGTGAATATTGTTTGGTGGATGGTCTGAAACAACTTTGTTAGCCTAATTGCAATAACAACTGCTTAATTCAGCAACAATTGAATTAAAATAATATAATACTTCCTAAATTATCTCTGATCTATAGGCTAATCTGTCACGATAATCCAAATAGCTAAAAGCACTTTTTAAATTGATCGACTCACATGAGATCACTGTTAGAAATTTGACACAATTTTTTTCTTTTCATAGACTAGTGCAGGTGCTGTTATGCTGACAGATATTGTCTTTTGGGGTCTATTGCTCCCATTTATGACAGGCGAAAATTTTAAGCTCACCCTGGTGAGTCATCTTTACTTGAAATGTTGTGGCGTTATATGCATCATGTTTAGCTTTCACTGCATTCCCTTTAGAATGCTACTCTTCCTCTAATCATCTATGGAGAATCTTTTAGTTCAAGTTTCTAGCAAGGATATGCAGCGTTCCACGTCAAAAATTCACTATAATAGTTTATATGACTCAAAGTATCAGTTATTTCTCAAAGGAGAGTGATATCGTCAGCTGTTACACAAAGCTTTCACAGAAAACTCAAATAGGCCGTATTGATAGTCGCTTTTAATTAATGAAGATCTCATGCCAACCATTAATCCAGAAAAAGATGGGGGGGAAAGGTTGGAAAGAGGGGAGGGGTGAACTGAGCTATGATCATGGTATTTGCATGAGAAAGTTTGGAACTTTAGATGAGCGCAATATTTTTGTTCCCTAACATCCTTGAGGAACATATTTGTTGTCATCTTAGAATACTGAGCATAGTTACTAACTAATTGCAAGCTTACCTCCTAACCATCTAAGAATTTACACTATTGCTGGAAAAATAGCATTTTGCATTCTGAATACCAACTTTTTAATGATTTAACTCCATAGTTACAAGTTTCTATTTATTTCCTGAAACAACATTATAAAGATGAAATTCCATAGTTCTCGTAACATTATCAGACAGTGCAAAACTCAAGTTACAACCTCAAATGTATCGTTCAAAATACAGCTCTATTCAAAATAAATAGATGATCCAAAGATGCCTGCCCTTTATTAGGTAACAAGTTGCATTTTCCTTTTAAAATCTTATAGATACAATGAGCGACATTAGGTCAGTGACTTCTTTTTGGTAACTGCAAATTTTATTAATTACCAAAGTAGCAATACAATTCCATAGCTTAGCCAACACAGCTAGCTATACAAAGAAACTAAGAAACAAACAAAACAAAACCAGGAACTAGGCGATCTAGCAAGAACATATATTTTTGCAGTACATTTTTTATTCTAGTTGAGGCTCGAACACTGCAAATATATGCAATCTCCCTGGCAATACTTTCCCGTCTTCTACTTGATTTCTCAAAGACTCTTTGTTTCTTCTATCCAAATTTTATGCACACATTCAGCTACACCATTCAAAAATCTGAGAAGCTTGTGATTTCCCTTTGGAACTTCTGATCATCCACTGCAAGTGTTGTTTATTGCTCTTAAACAGTTATGAGAGGGAGGGACCATGATGATGGATTAATAATGCATTTCTTTCTGAGCACAAATATGTAATTTTACAAAGTCAAAGCAAAGGGAATTCAACTTGCTATTGTAGTTAATACTGAAATCAGCAAATACTCTTGTGGCTACAAAATAAGATTGCACGATTTCAGCAAATAAATGGAGTTCATTGTTAAACTTGCACATATGGCTCTATCAGAAGACTCTAAAGTTCAATGATCTTTGATGTAAATTGATATATGTTTACTCTCAAAATCGGATAACAACTGAATTTGTAAGTGGTTTTAAGGACAGGTGGATTAACTTGATACAAAACGATAAATTAGATTGCAATTGAAATAAACAATGATAAAGTAAATGCAAACCACACGAATTGAACAGTCTCAGCCTTGGAAGATTAATTACCCTTGAGCCGGGCGTAGTTCGATCGGTATCAAGACACAGAAGAATAAGAGATTAAAGAGAAAAATGATGTATTGCTTTGGGATGCGTGTTACAATGTGTTCAATGAATTATCAAACCCCTCTTTATATAGTATAGGAGCCCTGCTTTAGGTACAATTCTATAAAAGGTAAAAATCCCTTGATTTGTTAATGCCGGTTCCTTACTAATATGCGCCGAGATTCCCGTTGCCCGGTTACGAATATTTCAGTCTTTCTGTTGGTTATGATAACAATGTTTCTTAGAGCTCGTTCGGGATTAGGGTCGACTCCGAGGTCTCGGACTCAATGTTCTCGAAGGCAGGTGTCCTGACCCGAAATCCGGGTTCTAGCTTGGTGTGATTCGGGACCGATCTTCAGTCTTGCATGCATGTTCCGAGCTTGTCCTTTCATGTCGTAGGCGAACTCAATCTCGACCATATACAATATGTTTTCCTAGTCATAGAAAGAATTCACATAGTTGAAACGTGGAAGACGTTATTCTTTGTTTTCTTAGCTTCTTCTATAGGGACTTTTTTTTTTAATGGAAGTGGTCCGAATCATTTTCGAATTGCAGCTTATTTTACTCAAAAAATTCTCTAATTGTTAACTTTTGTTGACATGGCAGCTAATTGGATGCATGCACTCGGTAAATGCTATTTTTCTTCTTCTTGATTCAGTCCTGAACAATCTTGTAAGTGCAACAGTTTCTCGTATGCCCATGCTTGCCCCAACAAGCTTTTTGGAGACCCTTACAGTGCTTGCTATAAGTAGTCAATAACCTGTAAAATCTAAAAGGAGAAGGCTGTTTTGTGTTTCAGCAATTTACTTGGTTTGGTCTCACATATTTTGTGCTGTGGAGCTGTTGTTATGTTGTTTTCCAGTGGACTCTACACGCGTGCTGCTTAAATTGGTAAATAAATATGTACCCATCATACGCATATTCATATGTGAAAAAACATTCTTTTTCTGTGGTTAATTGAAATTCCCTGTTGCGCAGGTGGCCGTATCCTTTCTTGGAACTTAACACTCCATGGGCACCTTTGTGGTAATGCCTAAAGACATGCCTTCTTTGTTGACATTCTTGAGTCCTTTACAATTTAGATATCCTAAAACGTAGATGTTGGTTTCAGGTATATTGGATTGGCTGTGGTCCACATCCCCTGTTACGGAATATATGCTCTGCTTATCAAAGCAAAAGGCCGACTATTCTCGAGAATGTTTCCACACGCATTTCTTAGGTCATATTATTGATCTTCCTGCCTTTTATGAAAACTTCCCTGCTCCATCTCTAATCTTCAAGATTTTCTTGGTCATATAGGAGTGATATATGATAACACGGAGTTCAGACTTCATCGCTTGACCACTTTAGCATTGGCATACGGCAAACATGCCCCTCAAAATGCGCCCTTTGCTAATGTATCATCTATCTTATGGCATGCAGTGGCAGGATTGTAATGGAGAAGAAGCATACTTGAAGCAGAATATGATGAAAAAATACTCTAATTTGAGGTTGCTGTTGTTGTATGCATATACAAGAAACAATATATAATTGCTTTTCTCAGTGACACAAGTGTACTAAACAAACTTCAATATATAATACAAATGGTGCCCACTCTTAGGCACCATTTGGTTGCCCAAAAGCAATGCTTAGATGAGTCCAACTTCAGTGTTGCTGTCAAACAAAGTACCTCAAGCTAGTGATACTTATGAACACAGTGTAAGCAAAACAGAATAAATTGGCATGCAAACTAATGTATTCAATTAGGTAAGAATAATAAAGTGAAACACATTTATTCTACAACAAAGATCAGTGCTTTAAATTGTTTCCATTGAATAGAAGCTCATTCCCATAATATTCTAACCAAAACAGTTACTAGCTTGAATCACATCATCTGTAATTTCACTTAAATTCAAAAGTGGGAGGTATAGGCGAATCAAAGCTCTCCAAAATCTCCACCTTTGATCCTCCGCCAGTCTTCTTTTCTTCCTCTTTCTTTCCTTGCCCAAACAAGCCTCCAAACCACGACGACGAAGACGAAGATGACGCCATCGATTCTTGTGGGGCCTGACTACCAGGAACATGGGCTTGTGCCCCACCTGGTAACCCTAAAGGATCATCAACAAAAATTGGGGCTTCCTGAGGAGGAACCATAACTTTATTCAACATAATACCAGCACCTTCAATGAGCGCAAGGAGGACCCCACCGAACATCGCGGATCTCGACGCTGCACGTACACCTTGCCGCATCTGAAGAAACCCTCCGGTGGCGGCGCCTGCGAAAATAGAGTTCCAAGGATCCTCTTTTTGTCGGACGTAAACCATGGTACAGTCAAACACGGAGAATAAACCGCCCCATACGGCGAAGCTACCGCCGATCCTCGGCGCGTTCATTCGAACCGCTTGTGTTCCGCCGATGAACCGCTCGCCTTTGGGTGAATTGTAGATTCCTTTGATGAAGTGGAAAGCGGAGCCGCCTACAGCACCCATGCCGAACGCGCCACCAAGATCGTCGAGGATGCGATCTGGACATGGTTCTCTAGAAGTTTCTGGCGTTCCCATTGGAGAGAAGAAGAACAAGAAAAATAGGGTTTTAGAGGGGTTTTGGGGAAGAGTTGGAAGCCGTCATATTTATACATCTTTAATTAACTTGAATGAAAAGGCAAATGGCAGCAAAACAAATACCGTACATTGCCTAAAAATTGGGAATCGCTTCAAAGACGGGTAAAAGTTGCATTCTAAATTCAAATCTTTATTCGATTTTTTTAGATTTTTGGTTTGAATTTTTGTATTACGGATTAAATTTTAGATTTAATTTTTAAAATATTTGGATTTCGGATTGAAAGTTGGATTTACTACTGTCTCTGTTGCATTATTTTATGATGATTTCATTACTTAAATACTTTAGTTGAATAATTGTGGTGAGAATGAGGAACCTTTTAGGCAATTTAATATGAATACTTATTTTGATGTTCATTTTTGTAAGAAGAAGAAACATCTCAAATTATAGGCACAAAACCGAAAGTTCGAAATATCCAAACCGATTAATTCGAATCCGCACTTAAAAAATCTTATTTAATCCAAGCTTATTTGGATTAGATTTGGATTGTCATTTCTTAAATTTAAAAATCAAAAATTCAAACCGAAATTTTTATATCCAAATCGAACTGCCCCAACGTCCACCCCCAAAAGAGAAGGATGTCTATACCGGTAAAATCAGGAATAAAGTTATCCCGATTTTTCCTACAAAACTTTGGATTGTAATATTAATACTCTTGATCACAGCCCAGGGGAGATCTCATATCCCCTGAAAACAATGCTACTGTATTATTTTAGTTGGATATATATATATATATAAGTCCAGTTAACAAAAAAAAAAAAAGAATTCAGCTTATGAAGATTAGGATAAGAAAACTTTACTAACGCAAGTATAATATATTAAACTTGATTTAAACTGCAGATAAAAAAAACAATTAATGATTCAAAGATCTGAACCATTTCTGCTTCGGCAGGCTAGCTGCCTAGCTGCTAAACTGATGCATAAATTTAGTCACTGGAGCTGAATGGAGCGGCAAAGCAATTGCGCGTGAGGGTAGGTGCACAATCAGCCATTCTCACGGATGTTATCTTATTAACAGCCTAGTCCATCAGTGATATTGTTTATTTTAGATCTAGACCGGCACGACTTTAAAATGTATCATTAGGGTTTAAGCCTTGTTTACTTATATACCCAACATTTCTTCCCTGTTTTATCAATGTGGGATTCGTCTATAGTGTCACACACAGATCCCCTTAAGAACTCAACGTCCTCGCTTAGGTTTGCCCCACGACCGTTCAAGATTGCACGCGGAGTGACTCTGATACCATATATAACAGCTTAGCCCACTAGTGATATTGTTCGCTTTAGGCCTAGGCCCACACGATTTTAAAACGCGTCACTAGGGTTTAAGATTTGTTAATTTATATATCAAATATCTCTCCCGTGTTTTGTCGACGTGGGATTCGCTAGGCTGTTACATATTTAGAAATTAGCTACTACTTATTTTGTCCTAAAATTTTGATTTAAAAATCTTCACCTCAAGACAATTTAGAATATTTTTATCCCGAAAAATTAAACTAACTGGCTAATTCCTAACTAACAGTTCTTTGGCTACCTAGTGTCATTTCTACTTTGATCTGCCATTTCTTCTATGAGATTTTTACCTTCCTGTACTACATATAAAGCTTTATTACCCTTCCTAATCAAGTTTTAACTTAATTACATGGTCATATACAATTTACTAATTATATACAAATAAATTTTAAACGGGTATCTCTTTATATTAGGAATTGAATAAGGAATATCGTTTATTTCCCCATCCCTTTATACCTTACCCTCCTCTCTCCCTCTCTCTCTCTCTCTCTCTCTCTTCGTCGCTCTATTTCTCCTTCTCTTTTTTTTTTCCCATTTTTTCTTCCTTTGATGTTCTCTGTTTTTTATGCTTTCTTGCTGTATAAAGTTTTAATGGAATTCATCGATGGATTTCAATTGTTTGACTATAGAGTTTTAACTTAGCAATTTCCTTTCATGTTGCTCAATTGATGTTTGAATTAAAATTGTCAATCAATAAATTTTGAATGTGTTTTATTCTCCACCATTGACAACCATTAAAAAGTTTTTAAACTTTGGATTCGAATTTGGATTTTCAAAAACTATTATTTGTTTGATTGGGTGTTATTGCAAATAATTGAGAATATTTTTTGGAGTTTATATCTCAATTTTGAGGGTGTTTGGTGAAGATTAGACTTGATTTTGGCCGAATTTCAGATTGAAAATCGAAGAAGAACACGTGACGTACTATATACTTACGAAATTGTATTAAAGTTGTATGTAAATTGTATTTAAGTTGTAGTTATATTTTTTTGATTTAAATGTTATATGAAAGTTGAAAAATAGTTGTGTAATGTCTGAATCATTGTAAGAAATTTGTTTAAGTTATAAATACTATATTTTTACATAAAGTTGTTGATATGTATCAAAATTGTATTAAGAGAGGAAGTCTTGATTGGAATTGAAAGAGGAAGAAGAACACACTACATACAGAATATGTACAAATCAGATACAAAATACATGCAAAAGACATATTGTATAAAATTTATATGAAAATTGTATTTAAGTTGTATGAAAGTTGTAGATAAGTTGCAAATATGTTGTATACTTTGTAATTAGTTTAATAAAATTTATTTTTAGTCTATACATTGTTGTAGATATATCAATTTTGTACGAAATTTTATTTTGAATTTGTATGTTGTTGTACCATATAAATTTATCATTTGTCAAATTTCTATTGATGTTGTTGCTGGTGCTACATCGATGAAGGTAGATGCATTGAACTTTTTACTTAATTTCGACTCACGTGTCCAGCCACAAGAATCAGCCACTTAAACCACTTTTAAACCCAGCAAAACAATCAACAAATCGCATATTTTTACACCTAAAACCAAGCCCCAAACCACCCATCAGAAATATTAACCGTACTAATAAATTTTGACAGGGAAAGTAATAAAACGAATATCATAAAACGTTTTATGCTGTGAACTAACGCTATTGTATGGGGTCGAATACGATTGCTTGCATAGGGAGCACCAGTTTTGGGTTTTGACGACCCGGGTTGATTGAGGTTGCCATCCGATAAGTCGAGACCGGTACATCGAGAAGGGAAGTCCGAGATCGGACGTCATCAGGATGAAGCTCGAAGCCAAGGCGTTCGAGACGAGATTACCGAGACCGGTCCGGGTAAAACATCTTATGGTAAAAATATCATATTTTCATAACGGAAGGACCAGAAATCTCGTGATATGTAAACATCTCGGCGGGAATCGCGGCTCGAATCAGCAAAGACATTGAACTCATTAATTTTAGGGATTTTTTTACCCTGTAAATAAGTCTTTTACCTTGTATAGAATTCTTTTCCCTTCCTATATAAATAAGCAGCCCTACTGTAAAAAGGGACGGACACAAGACACGATCAATATAAAGTTTGGCATATTTTAACTACTCTCTTTATCAATACTAATTTCATTCTCGTTCATCTTAGAATATTCCACCACAGCTGAGTTATTCAACATTGATTTGCTTACTCTCTTACTTGTTGAATTTAGTCTTTATTTTTCGTTCATTCTTTTATTGTATTAAACCGAGTCACATATCCTTAAAATCACATATAAATTTAATTGTTACTCGTAATTAAAGGTAAACAGCTATGGATATGCAAACTGTTGATTAGATAAAAAAAATGCATTTGGTCTCACTTGGAGTCTGTGTATGCGTAAATATTGACCAACCTTGCATTTGGCCAATATTATTTTCACGTTAATAAAAGAAAATAGTATAATTAAATCCCCTAATTTAAGGCACTAGTAATAGATTTTACATATATACAATATATATATATATATATATATATATATATAGAGAGTGAGAGAGAGAGAGAGAGAGAGAGAGAGAGAGAGAGAGAGAGAGAGAGAGAG
>MCJB01024959.1:97499-151811 GCA_002018475.1 Nicotiana obtusifolia | reverse complement strand
ATATATATATATATATATATATATATATATATATATATATATATATATATATATATATTTATTTATTTATTTATTTATTTATTTTTAAAATGATTTTTAATGTATGTTTCTACAGTCAGTATATATCCTTGACTTAGAGGCAGTCAGAAGTTTTGGAATTCAAGTCATAGAATAAAACAGAACGAAAAAAAGATTTGGATTTTCAATTTGCCCCTCATGTTGGGTAAAGGTGTAAGGCAAATTAAAAGAGAAAAGGCAAGTGAATTTACGGGTAATAAGTTTAGATTGCCTAGGTAGAAGTTGTAAATAATTTTCAAATGGACAAATCCGGATAAATATTTTGGGAGTGATAGGCATTTAGTGTTATTTCCTATAGATATGCTACAAAAGAGGCCTTTGAAATTAAATAATATAAAGAGGAATTATATGCGTTTGAATTGAAAACTACGTTAAAAAAAGGTCCTTTTTTTAAAATTATACATAGAGGAAAGGTCTGGGAAATAGGGAAGAGGATTACAATGTGGGAAATTGAACCCTTTAGATATTAACCAACCTAATTACTAAGATTTTCGAAAAAAAATAAGTTTTTTTCTTCTAAAACCAGTAGTAATTTTGTTTTTCTTTTCCAAAAACGTCTTATGTTGTTTAACAAATCTCTCGAACACATTATTTGATTTGCTCGGAGGTCTAACATAAAAATATTACATAATCAAATATATTTTTTTGATAAATATCTTCTGTAATCCAATCACAGGCAAGGTTTTTAAGAGGATTTTGCAAGAAAACTTCTTGTGACCAGATTCCGACTAAAATCTAATACGTTGGACTTGGCCCACGGATTGAAATTCAGTAAATATATTTGTGGCGGTCATAAAGGGTTGGTTCAGTCGGCAATGTTCATTGCAGGAAAATTTATCCTTGTACAAATGGATGGATACATCGAAATACAGAGCAAACATTGCTTGCGTAGACCCTAGTGTTTTGCCAAAAAAGCTGAAAAATGTTATTTTTAATTTTATTCAATTTTTCCTCTCATTTATAATGTACAAGTGCCAAATATGGTGTCTTTTCATGAGCAAATTTCTTCGTAAGAATTACCAAGAAATTTACGGTTGTGAATTTTCTAATAATCGTTTGCCCCAATTGACATTAGGCCAAAGTTGTGAATCTTTGGTCCGAAAACTGGATGGGTGTACTAGTTGTGCATCAAATAGTATTTTAGAATGTGCTGCTATATTATGTTCAATATTCATGTACGTATGTAATTTTAAACTAACTTGTACTTATAGCACTGTGAAAGTGAGTGTCTCATTAGATTGTCTCACATTTCCAAAAGAATCGTCAAGCTTTTCAGATAGCCAGCTTTTGGCGCAAGCTTATAACTTTGTTAGGTCTACTGCATGCCGAAGCCTGTCCGCAACCATGAATCTATACATGTTCAGAAGAACTCAAGTGCACAACAGGAAAAAATAAACTGAAACATGTTGCACAAAAAAGTCTCAGCGCACACTGCCCCAACTTCACACATTGACAACTAGTGTATTAGGACAATCCTCTAGTGGCCCTCGGGCTAGTGAGTTTGAGATGTCGAAAGAGTTTTAACTAATGTATACAGTTAGTGTAAGAAAGTTTCACTATCAGAGATATATATTTACAGGTAATTAAGTCTCCTTAAAGTCTCCTTAAAATGTGAGATTTGTAATCTTGAAAATAAGACAGATAAATATTATCTGATGGTGTAAAATGTATAAAAGATTCTTTATACCTTAAACTCTAAAAGAAAACCAGTTTTGGTTAGCCGCGAAATAATAATTAGTAATAAACAAAGGAGGGGTGGAAGATGGTATAGGGGGGAAATGAACTATTTCAAGAAAGGGAACTTGAAGGAAAATAGAAAAAGAAATGAAGTAATTCTTGAGATATTGTCTTTAGAATCTCTTCCCGTTAAAATCCAGCATTTTGTCACCTTCTCGATGTTACGTTACATAAAACAAGTAACTATGACAATCGAAACTATTAATGTCAATGATATGAATAACAACCATAATAGTAATGATTATACAATAATTTTTGAAACTGCTCTAAATATTTATTTTCCCTCTTTTTTATAAGGCGCATTCTGAATGTTGGAAAGTTTTGAAAGATAAACATAGCAGAATATCGGTAGTTGATTCCACTAAAATTAAATGAATTTATAAGATTGAATATGTAGAGACATTTCGCACAAAATCATGTAAAGTTTTTCACTTATTTTTTCTTTTCGGTTTCAATGCTTCAACACATTATTATTAACGTAAAGACAAAATAGAAAAGTAATGTGAGGACAGTCCCTCTTCTCAAGTTTTCAGCCGCGAGATATATAAAAGGTGGGGTGGGAGATGGTGGGGAGAAGAATTATTTCAAGAAAGAAAAGTATTGAAGGAAATTAGTAGAAAATGGAAATAATTCTTCAGATATTTTCTTAGAATCTCTTGCCCATTTAAAGACTCACTTTTAAATTTGTCACGTTTATGTTATGCATATGAAACATATAACTATACCAATCAAACTAATGATACCGATGATAATAGAATAGCAGAAACAGTAATAATGATTGAAAATATAGTAATTTGTACAGCTCCTTCAGTTATCTTTCTTTTCTGTTATAAGGCCCATTCTGAACATGTAGATATGTCTTCCAAAATCAAGTTCCATTTGTTAGTTACGTTAAGTGATGGGATTTGAGTCTGACTCTACCCAAAAATTGATTATGATATCATGTTAAGAATATAGATTTTTCGTTTTGTTATAGTGAGGAAGATGCAAACCCGAAATAGATAAGATAAAGAATACGAAATTTTAACGTAAAAATCCCTTCAAATTGAAGGTAAAAATCACGGGATCACAAAGATCCAAAAAACTCCACTATAACAATAAGAGGATCACAAAAGTTCTCCAAATTAGTTTCACAACAAGTGCCCAACATGGCGCAACAATAGCGACACGAGCCATAACAAATCAATTGAAAAAAGAGGATAAATCACATAAATGGAGTTGTTGTTCAGGGCTCAAAATAGGATGTTAGAGGTCTCCAAATCCGATCTACACTATTTGAATCAAAGACCAAGATGTTAGAACAGTCCGTCAAAATTTTAGCCCGATCCAACGGTGAACAAATCGAGAAACGTGATTTGAAGCTAATTGGACGAAATAAAATTTGTAGCAAAACAAACACTTTTCTTCTGTCTTCTCTCTTGATGGAAGCTCTCTCAAAAATCACTCTTATATGCTCAAGTCTTTTAAAGATATACCACTGAGCGTAGAACAATTCTCCAAAGTTGCTCTATTTATACATAATGAGTGTTGCTTTCTCTTAAAGCCAAAATTAACTCCAAATAAAAAGAAAAATCAATTATGGTAAATATGTTGTCCTTCCTTCAAGAAATAGGAAAATCAACTATGGTAAGAAAATTAGGATAACACCTAATAATTCTCCCCATTGGTCTGACTTTTCTAACACAATAAACTTGATCACCTTCTTCACATAACTTTCAATAGGTCACATCTTCAAATCTCCATCACAAAGTTTATCTCGACATGAGCTACATTCCGGTCAAATTTCTTAGACAATAATTATGATTACCGTCAAATTTTGGAGTGTCACTTACGTTGAGAAATATTAGTAAGATGGTACGATTAAATGTGAGCAATTACAATAGTTGAAAAGCATTATCAGAGCCTTAAGTATTTATCAGGGATTTTTCACGGAATGGAGGCAAATATGAGTAAGATGATATGTTTAAATGGGAGTAATTATAATATCTGAAACACGCTTAGCTCAACCAAAAGCTAGCTCGTAATATTTGGGTTGCCCAAAACCATATAAGGAGATAACGGTCTATTTCCTATGGGAAACTTAAAAATTTCTTTTTGATTTTCAAAGCTTCACTGTATTTTTATTGAAAAGACAAAGTAGGGTACCTTTTATTTCTGTATTTCTTTGTTTTCTTTTTCCTTTTTTTTCTTGTTTTGCATTTTCTGAAACCATTCAACCATGGAAGATAAATAAATAATGGAGGAGGTACAGTACTCCTGCAGGCTACAAACAAGTTTGAATAATCATATCTATCTTTCTGTTATACATTTCAAATATGGAATTACTTTAAACTTGTAGGATATATGTTCACTGTGAAATATTCGAAAGGCATCTGTGAAGAAAGATAGAAATAGCAAAGGCCATATACGAGATCAGGCTTGAGTTGATTGAGATGACTTCTCAATATGCAGATAGATCTTCAATCTTTCGCATGGCCACTTCCAATCCAATTATTAGATGTCAATATGAATTCTGTTGTACTGTTCCGTCCCACTGTTTTCGTCTCTTCTCATGGAAAATGTCGATAACCAAATAGTAATTAGATTGACAGGAATATCAATTGAGAATTGACCCATGGTAACATAAACAAATATACGTTACACGTAGTAAATCGCAGTATATTTTTGCACCGATTCTTATCATAGGTATATTACTACTATTTTATAATAACGTTGGAACTCTTACGTACATAAGCCTATATGCAAACACACTTTATTCAGATAAATTAGGCATTAAAACTCGCATCAATTCACGTAAAACACGATAGAAGAGATGCAAAAAAACTGATAATCGCTTGCCTTACCAAAAGGGCAACCGACACAGATACTTGTTACTCCCAAATGCACACGCAACTATACGTGGTCGTACAAGTAATAAAATAATAAGTCGAGTGTCAAACTCACAGATACTTGTATTAGCTAGCCACTAAATTCACCACGATTGTTATTCAATCGAGTCAATCAGAGTTCAAAAGTGTGATTATACTAAACAATAATTCTAACTAGTAACTAAATTATCAAGAAACAAAATGGTTGTTGTGTATTCAGTAGAGATAAATATTCCAGGGTTATGATCAATCACCAAACTTATTGTGTTCTAGTTAACTCTCCCTTTCATACAATTCACTCATGGTTGCTAATTAATCGAACAATTGCTCTCGTAGCCTTCTTCTGAAGTATTACTCGCCTATTCAAAATAGATTAACGCCTATATTCCTATGAAAACAATCTATTGAGAACGCATTAAGATTACAATGTTTAATTAAGCACGGTGACTAGGTATATTCCTATCCTAATCACAAATCCCCCCCCCCCCTATAGTTAAGATCATGCTCTCTTTAATTCTTCTCTAATCTAAACATGGCCCCAAGCATAGCATAGATAGTAAATAGAACCTAACTGATGGGCAGCCAATTAAGCAATTAATCACAGAATTGAAGAAACAATCATATATTGGTGAACTATAATTAAGGTTAAGTCAACTTTAAACAACAATATTCATGGCTAAATCACAACCCCAGAACTATGGGTTTTAGCCACTCATGATAATATCAAAACTAATTCACAAGTGTTGAATAATTAAAAATACTAAGAAAAGATGAAGAAAACTGAGATATCCTCGCTCCTCGATGTTTCTCGTGTGTATTTTTCCTTCAAAGTGGCATCCCCTCCCTCAAAATAGGCTTACTCTTGCTTTTATATGCGTTGGGTAGGTCTTGGACCGAAATAACCTTGTCGGGGGCAAAGTTGGAGAAGTTTTGCGTCACCAGCCCTAGGGTAGCGTGGGGTGCTAGCCCTGGCGCTGGGAAAATAAACATTCTGGAAATTGGCCACAGGTAGTGCCCCACGCAACCTGTGGCCCTAGAAATGCCATTTTCAACTTTTTCTCCTTTTTGGCTCCAATCTCGCACATTTCGCCCCTTATTGCCTCCGGATGATTCCTACATATAAAACACTACGAATTAACATAAATCAATACATTTTATATCTGAAATCCCCAAAACACAAGTAAAACATGAGGCGATATACATATAAATATATATACTTTAAGCTAAATATTAATACCCCCACACTTAGACTCTTGCTCGTCCTCGAGCAACGAGACTATCAACTACACCCCAACAATGTACACATCTCAGAGGAGCACTTCAATTTTTTAACTATACACGCTACCCTTGACTAAGATCGACACCGGCAATCAAGCATGAAACATATAAAATTCACATTCTTCCCGTTTTAAACATGCCCAAGTATATCATTTCAATTCAATCAATTCAAACAGCCTATCCGTAACCACCCTACCTCAAGAGCCGACTTGTTACCACTAAGAACCCTCAACTCGCGGACTCACCTAACAAAAGAAGTGTACGACATCACCAATCCTTCATGAGATCATGTGCCCTCACCAACAAACAAAAGAGTGAATATAAAGTAGTCCACACATTCAAGTATGCCTTTGAATATAGCTTGAGGACATCACACAATCGAACAAAATTCGTTCACTCTCACAAAGAATTCATGTACATCCCATGGTCGTAACATAAACTTGCCCGTACTGTGCATCTCTACTAATCTAAGCTAACCAAATCTAGGATAAATTAATACTTTAAGGATGTAATCAAGGTTAAGGGACGAGTATGATACATTTAGGAATAGTGACTAACCCTCCCAAGCACTTTAATACACTACACTCACAAATCGAGCACATATTCTTCTCAACCAATTCTCTCGCCACAAACCATATACAACATAGCCCTTTTTCGATTAAGCACTTTTATACTCCCACTAGCAAAAATTAGTAAGATTAAGAGGTGTGTGTTTTTCTACATTATTTAAACTATCATATTTTNTCATGATAGTATCTAAACAAATTCACAAGTGTTGAATAATTGATAATACTAAGAAAAGATGAAGAACACTGAGATATCCTTGCTCCCGGATATTCCTCGTGTGTATTTTTTCTTCAAACTAGCGTCTCTTCGCTCAAAATTGGCATAGTCTTTGCTTTTATACGCATTGGGTAGGTCTTGGGCCGAAATAACCATGTCCCGAGCAAAGTTGGAGAAGTTTCCTGCCACCAGTGCCCAGGGTAGCATGGGGCGCTAGCCCTGGCGCTAGCCTCCTGAACATTCTGTAAACGGTGCCACAGGTGGGGCGGGGTGCTGCCTGTGGCGCTGGAATTTAACATTTTTCATTTTTTCTCCGTTTTGGCTCTAATCTCGCACCTTTCTCCCCCTATTGCCTCCGGATGATTCCTACATATAAAACACTACGAATTAACATAAATCAATAC
The DNA here is from genome assembly GCA_002018475.1 of Nicotiana obtusifolia. Classification (NCBI taxonomy): domain Eukaryota; kingdom Viridiplantae; phylum Streptophyta; class Magnoliopsida; order Solanales; family Solanaceae; genus Nicotiana; species Nicotiana obtusifolia. Next base: position 144,664 of record MCJB01024959.1, on the reverse strand, counting down.
CTTTTAAATCCGAAATCCACGAAAGATGAGTAAAACATGAGGCGATATACATATAAATATATATACTTTAAGCTAAATATCAACACCCCACACATAGACTCTTGCTCGTCCTCGAGCAATGGGACTATCAACTATACCCCAACAACATACATATCTCAACTAGAGAGGAGCACTTCAATTTTTAACTATACACGCTACCCTTACTATGATCGATATCGGCAATCAAGCATGAAGATACAAAATTCATATTCTTCCCAATTTAAACATGCCCAAGTATATCATTTCAATTCAATCAATTCAAACAGCCTATCCGTAACCACCCTACCTCAAGAGCCGACTTGTTACCACTAAGAACCCTCAACTCGCGGACTCACCTAACAAAAGAAGTGTACGACATCACCAATCCTTCATGAGATCATGTGCCCTCACCAACAAACAAAAGAGTGAATATAAAGTAGTCCACACATTCAAGTATGCCTTTGAATATAGCTTGAGGACATCACACAATCGAACAAAATTCGTTCACTCTCACAAAGAATTCATGTACATCCCATGGTCGTAACATAAACTTGCCCGTACTGTGCATCTCTACTAATCTAAGCTAACCAAATCTAGGATAAATTAATACTTTAAGGATGTAATCAAGGTTAAGGGACGAGTATGATACATTTAGGAATAGTGACTAACCCTCCCAAGCACTTTAATACACTACACTCACAAATCGAGCACATATTCTTCTCAACCAATTCTCTCGCCACAAACCATATACAACATAGCCCTTTTTCGATTAAGCACTTTTATACTCCCACTAGCAAAAATTAGTAAGATTAAGAGGTGTGTGTTTTTCTACATTATTTAAACTATCATATTTTTTCTTACAATCTTTTTTCTCTTTTTTTTTTTGTACACACACTCCATATATTAAGGTTCATTGGCTAGTGCCTTTTATTTTTCACAACTTTAATGCACCTTAAGGACCCTTCCATGGTTCCACTCTGAAGCCACTCCCCAATCTCTCACCTCACTTCTTTTAGCGACTAAGTGTCTTAGGAGGTAAAGGTTCAACAATCTCACATTACGAACAAAAGAGGGGTACGACTTGTAATGTGGGTGCTAAGGAAAAGGTCTATAGGCTCAAAGGGGCTAGCAACGGAAGATTTTATTTTTATGTGACAAGCACATCTATGATCAAGAAAGAAACGCCTACGTCATCTCCTAGATTAGCACAACTTAATGATTTCGCTTCGATTAATAGGCAAGTTTTAGACTACACAGGATAGTACAGAAGATCGCAATACCTCACACACACATTGCACATGACTCAGTCGAGACGGTTCTGTTCAACTCTCAAGTCAAGCAAGCACATCGAGTTGAGAAATTTTAAGTAATATTGCACTATGTGGCATACAAGTCGAACAACTGAGAAAAGGCGTCAAAGAGTAGGCTATTTCTTTTACTCGGGCATCACAATTCAAATCAAACGCATGGACTGACAGAGTACATTCCATAACCTAATGTACCAGCACTAAACACGTCAATAGATACCTTAGAGCAACTCAGTTCCTTCCTAACCTACTCCGAAGAAAAAAAATAAAGTGCCCGGTTCGAGCTACACCCTTGGAAAAGAACCAGCGTCCAAAGAAAAACAAAGGGATACTACCTAACTATCCTACAATGAAAAATCTTTTTGGTGTTTTTAATCGGACTTTAATCCCTCAAGAAAAATGTCCAAAAGATCCATCGTCAGGAAAAGTCCGAACTTTTTCTGATTTCTTTTTTTGTTTTTTAATTTTCATTTTTTTCTAAGAACCTAGACTATGTCTACTACGAGTTCTAAAATAAAAACTAATAAAAAAATAGTTTTATACAATTACACTTCAGAAAGTAGTCTCCCCACCCCATACTTATCTTATGCATAATCATCGATGCATGATCACAGAGAAAAATATTAAACAAGGGTGAGAAATACGCCCTGAGACTCTCTTGGGCCTAGCTCGCACATGATCCTCAATATTAAGGGTCGGGACGACCCCTCACTTAAGCTCAAACATGCTCCTCAGCTTCAACGTCGGGTATTCAAACTTCCTCTACTCTGCAAAAAAAAACAACACAACACTTGACACTATAAAAAATAAATTAAAAAAATAAGATACAGGCCGGGTTGCCTCCCAACAAGCACCTTATTTATAGTCGTGGCACGACTCTGCTACTCTGCTCAGGCTGGGCGCTTTCTCTTCTTCTTTCTCCCATGAAGTCTAGTCTTTTTGCACACTCTCGGAAGGTCTCCTCTTTCATCTCTAGCTCTTTTCTCTACTCAACTTGCAACACCACCTCCTCTATCTCAATTGTCCCATATGGATCACTACAATTCACATAAGGACTATGCTCTATCAACTTAAATTCTATCATAATAATCATGCACAAGTCCTCATAATGCTTAGGGAGCTTAAGTGTCTTGTACATATTAAAAGTGATTTCCTCATCGTCAATTCTCATCTTCAACTTTCCTTCCCTCACATCAATAATCGATCCACCAATAGCTAAGAATGGTCGCCTCAAAATAATGGGCACTTCCTCATCTGCCTCGTAATCAAGAAGAATAAAATCAGCAGGAACAATAAACTTCTTCACTCGAACTAACACATCCTCAATAATTCCTTCTGGCATAAGTAGTGACCTATCTACTAACTGTAAAGTGATATTAGTAGGTCTAAGCACACCTAATCCGAGTTGCTTGAGCAAAGATGACGGCATCAAATTTATACTAGCCCCTAAATCACACAGGGCTCTACCAACTTCTTGTTTTCCAAGTGACAGAGGAATTGTGAAATTCCCAGGATCCTTCAACTTAGGAGGAAGTTTACTCTGAACTCTAGCACTACACTCTTCAATAAGTGCGATTGTTTCAAACTCTGTATGTCTTCACTTGTTTGCCACAATATCTATGAGATACCTTGCATATTTAGGCACTTCATGCAAAATTTCCACCAACGGCAAATTCACACGCACTTGGCTCAAAATATCAAAGAATTTCTTATACTTAGCATCATCTTTTACTTCTGCAATCTTTATGAAAACGGAGGTGGTGGCCTTGTCACAGTTACTGGCTCTGATCCTTTGGTCTCTTTACCATTCTCCTCAACTGGCTAGGAACCAACTCTCCTTCAGAACTAGCCGTATACTTCTTTTTCTTTGGAACTTCTTCTAATACTCTTCCATTTCTCAAGGTAACCGCATTGACCTGAGCTTTAGGTTTAGGCTCAGTATCACTAGGAAGAGCTCCAACTAGTCGAGTATTTTGGGCACTGGCAAGTTGCCCCATTTGTCACTCCAAATTTCAAATCGCTGCAGCGTGGGCTGCTGCTTGAGCTTGCTGGTAAGCCACTAATTTCTTCATCATCTTCTCAAGGTGACTCGTCAAGTTTGTAGGTTGTGCAGCCGGAGGTGGTCTATAATGCTGTTGAGGCGCTTGTGGCCTGTACTGATTCTGAGCACCTTGGTTTCCATCCTAAGAGAAGTTTGGGTGGTTCCTCCAGTTAGGATTGTCAGTGTCCCCATACTGATTTTCCTGGCCTCGATTGCATTACCCACAAAATATACAGACTTTGGATTTGCTGGGCCTAGATTGCTCATGTGACCTTTTCCACAGGCTTCAAAAAATATCTAAACCTGTTGCACTGACTGAGCTCGCTGCTTGTTAATAATCACGATCATCTGATTGACTTGGTTGGCCAACGTGGCAATCTGTGATGATAATGCATAGATGACATCTAACTCAAGAACCCCTGCAGATTTTTGCATTGTGTGTCTGCCCATCTCTCCTTGCCAATCAGGATTGCTTTGGAGAATTTGTTCAATAATGCATATATCTCATCGAAGCTTTTCTCCAACACTTGACCTCCTGCTGCAACATCTACCACGATCTCTGTCTCAGGATGTAGCCCTTTTATGAAAGTGCGAGCTAACACTCATTTATCTGATTGTGATGAGGATAGTCTCTGAGCAGCCCCTTGAACCTTTCCCAAGCTGAGTATAAAGATTCCACCGATTTTTGTTTGAAGGTGACTATCTCACTCACTTCTGATCTTTGCAGTTTTTTCTGAATGAAAGAACCTTGCCAAAAATTTCCTCGTCAAATCATTCCATGATGTAATAGAATTAGCTGGTTCCGCCTTCAACCATCGCTTTGCTTCGCCCAACAGAGAGAACGGGAAAAGTGTGAGCCTCACATAGTCTGGAGTGACTCCATTAGTGATATAAGTATCACTAATCTCCAAGAAGTTCAGGATATGCTGTTGTGGAACCTCGTGTGGAAGACCCATAAACTGCCCATTCGCATGTAGTAGCTGGATCATGCTCTGTTTCAGCTCAGAGTTCCCAGTGATTCTGGGCTTCACAATGCTGGAGGTGACATTAGCAATGCTGGGTATCGCCACCTCCTGAACAACCATATGTTGCTCCTCTGCCATTTCCACAGGAAATTGAACAAGTGCCAGAAGATTATTTGTGTCTCTTGCTTCCCTTAAATTTCTGTGAAATGTTCTCTTAGGTTTGGGGTCAAAGCCTTGAAGTCAATCCTGGCTTCTAACCCTTTGCATTCAACCAAAGTTCCTGAGAGCAGAGCAACAATTAATTAACGTCAAAGTTGAAGAAATGAACAATTAAAGCTAAAATTAGAAAGTAGTCAATATTCAAGTCCCCGGCAACGGCGCCAAAAACTTGTTGCTCCCAAACGCACATGCAACTATACGTGGTCGTACAAGTAATAAATGATAATCGAGTGTCGAACCCACAGAGACTTGTATTAACTAACAACTAAATCCACCAGGATTGTTATTCAGTCGAGTCAATCAGAGTTCAAAAGTGTGATTACACTAAACAATAATTCTAACTAGTAACTAAATTATCAAGCAGCAAAATGGTTGTTGTGTATTCAGTAGAGCCAAATATTCCAGGGTTGCGATTGATTCACCAATCTTATTGTGTTCTAGTTAACTCTCTCTTTCATACAATTCACTCATGGTTGCTAATTAAGCAAACAATTACGCTCGTAGCTTTCTCCCGAAGTACTACTCGCCTATTCAAAATAGATTAACAACTATATTCCTATGGAATTAATCTATTGAGAACGCATTAAGATTACGATATTTAATTAAGCACGGTGACTAGGTATATTCCTATCCTAACCACAAATCCGCTCCCCTCCCCCTCCCCCACCAGAGTTAAGATCATGCTCTCTTTAATTCTTCTCTAATCTAAACATAACTTTGCCAAGCATAGGATAGATAGTAAATAGAACCTAACTGCTGGCCAGACAATTTGAAGAAACAACCATATATGTGGTGAATTGTAATTAAGGTTAAGTCAACTTTAAACAATAATATTTATGGTTAAATGACAATCTCAGAACTATGGGTTTAGCCACTCATGATAATATCAAAACTAATTCACAAGTGTGGAATAGTTGAAAATACTAAGAAAAGATGAAAAAAATTAAGATATCCACATTCCCTAATGTTTCTCATGTGCATTTTTCCTTCAAAGTGGCATCCCCTTCCTCAAAATAGGTTTAGTCTTGCTTTTATACGCGTTGGGTAGGTCTTGCACCGAAATAATCTTGTCCCGGGCAAAGTTGGAGAAGTTTCCCGTCACCAGCGCCTAGGGTAGCGTGGGGCATTAGCCCTGGCGCTGGGAAAATAAACATTCTGGAAATTGGGCCACAGGTAGCGTCCCAAGCAGCCTGTGGCCCTAAAAATCGCCATTTTCAACTTTTTCTCCTTTTTGGCTCTAATCTCGCACCTTTCGCCCTCTATTGCCTCCGGATGATTCCTACATATAAAAACACCACGAATTAATATAAATCAATATATTTTACATCCGAAATCCCCAAAACACGAGTAAAACATGAGACAATATACATATAAATATATATAATAAGCTAAATATCAATACTTGAAACAACCACCAGCTAGCACGTCAGAAAGATTTGTATGGAATATTATGATTAGTGTAATTTTTATTGAATATTAAAGTTTGGAAAGAAATTGGCGAACACTTTCACCGTATATTTTAGTGAAAATTATGATTAATTACTGTCAATTGATTTTCATTTGGCAAACTGCTCTTCCAAAGACGTTTGAGATTAATTCATAGCATAATTGCAAACTTTCACGTGTGATTAGGTGAGAAAGGATGGATTAATTAAATACTGATTACCCCTGAAACTTCCCGCAGTCAAAGCATAAAAATACTCAAAATCAAGTGTCATTTTCCTTAAGATTTTGGTGCATTGCATGTAACTAAAGGTTGCTAGACTCGTTTAATTTGCTTAACTAGTCAAATAATGAACTTTTAGATCATAATTTATACAAGTCACATCATTTGTATGCTATCATTTTAATTTGTTCTTAATCAATTGGAGTAATATTTACTTTCTAGTTTCTGCCTATCTGTCACTCCTCTACCGCAATATGTGTAGCCTGGTGTTTGCTTTAAAAATTTGAATAAAAGTTTCAAGTAAATTGTTTCAATTTGTTGCAAAACTGTTCCAACCAGACTACACTAAAAAGAAAAATTAATTTTCAGCTTTTTCATGCAAAAATGAGGAAATTTTGTTTATTGAAATTTATAATGCCAGCTAAATTATATTATTGAAAACATACAGAAGAATTGGAATTTCCTCAACATACAGTGATAGAAATTCGGCCAAAACCGACCGCAACACACCGAAATCGGCCGAAGTCGGTCAGTATTTTAAAATATTTTATTTTTTAACTTTTTTTTTTGCACAACCGACCAACTTCGGTCGGTTTTTTTTGCGCAAAAATGCGGGAAACTATTTTTTCGTCCCGCGAAATTTAATTTTTTAAGAAACCGACTAACTTTGATCGATTTTTCATATAAAATAAATTAAATTAATATTCAAAAAATTGACCAAAATCGGTTGATTATTTTCGTGCGAAAATGCAATTAAAGACTACAAATAAAATAAAAGATAGTCTTAAACCAAAATGTACCAATGGTCTAGTGGTAGAATAGTATCCTGCCACAATACAGACCTCGGTTTGATTCCCAGATGGTGCATTTTTTTAATTGCATAATTAAAATATCGACTGACTTCGGTCGATTTTTCCAGTAGATATTTTCTTTTTTGGTCGCTTGTGAAATTTTATTAACCGACCGAAATCGGTCGAAAATTACAACTGACTTCGGTCGCGAGTTATTACTGACCAACCTAATTTCAATGAATTAAAGTCGGTCCGAAGTCGATTGATTTTTCCTTCCGACCGATTTTAATCGATATTTTTAGACGGTTTTAGACAGTTTTCTAATAGTGATATCGAGTGACTGTCATGTCTTTGGGGCTTCTCTTCTTAAAAAAAAAAGAATTAATAATTTTAAAGGATTATTTTATCCATGATAGGTTAGTTACAAATTTGATATTTGGTCAAGGACAAAATAAAGATTCCTTGATAGTGTCTACATAATTGAGCCAACTTGACATTGTTATGTTCCCAATCCTATCCATTTTGTCTTCACCTTAATCCAACTTTTACATTGCTTGGTCTCTTTAGATTTGGCTTATAAGCTCTAATTATTTAATTTGCTTATTGCTCAAAAGTTTAGCAAAAAGCTTCTAGTCAAATTTGTCTACTCTTAAGCTCACCTTTCAAAATAGGGTGACAAATAAACTGTTTAGAGAACTTTGTGGCTAGCAAGTCCCACAAGAATTTATAAATAATACAGGCTTAAAATGCCTAGATAAAGTTGTTAAAAAGTAGCTATGATGTCACTTACCTAAACCGACTTAATTAGGCATGTAATTTCAGAGATAGAGAGTGTTCCAATATTTTAATTACTGATAGTGATAGTTTTTAATCCTCCTTGGATACCCTTTTTTCTGACGTCGCCAAACTCATAATCTAGTTAATATATATAACTTGTTAATTATATGCATTAATAGGGTAACAAATATTTACACATTCTCCAAAAGCTATTTATTTGATGGTTTAATTTCTGGTTTGCCTTTGGATATTATGTGAAGTGTACGTCGTATAGAGAGCACATTGATTGTATATCAGCATGACAAGTTTTTTTTTAATAGCTAAGCTAGAGAAGCTCAATTAATTAGTTGTATCAAATCCCTCGCACGTACGTACGTTTTTAGGAAAGATATCACGTTTTAAAGGTCACAATTCGAACTACATTGTCAGTGGTTGTTAAGTTTTTCTTACTCTCTTGTGGTCTAAACTATGAGTAAGCTCCATTCCTATACCTCTCCTCATCAAACAAGCAAAATATCATTCTACCTTTAATTTATTAAATCACATTGTAAGGCTCTAGGTTCTGCTTATACATTCTATTTATTGTTGGCTGAAGATATCATTTAATTACTTTCTTCAGCAAAATAATTGTCTATTTAATTACTTTCTTCAGTAAAACAATTGTGAGTAAATAATCGCATTGATATTTAGGTAAGCTGGTGCGGCCTGGGTTCTTACCCTTAAGCTTCGCTAGAAGAAATAAATAATTTACTACTTTCCTAAGATGATAAGACCTTGATTAATTAAATAGCTAGCATATTACTAGCCTTTGGATACCATATTAATTATAGAAAACTGGTGGTTCATTCTCTAATGAGTGCGATACTCATTTCATGCCCAAAATCACGCACCTTGTATTATTTATTCATTTATTGGAGCCTTAATTATTTATCTTTTTGCACCTCATTAATTAAACCATGGTATAGAAATACAGTAACAAAACTGTCTTTTGGAGTTTGTCTGCTAGTTGTTGACTTGTTTAGCTGGTTTATCTAGATTTTTTTTTATAAAATTGAGGGATAAGGAATATCTATCCCCCCCCCCCCGCCGCCCCACCCTACCTCTTCATTCATTAGCTTAGTGTAGAAAATGAAATGCCATTGAATAATATAGCAAACCTTTGAAGATGATAGAATAGTAAAAAAATAAAAAAATATAATAAAAAACACAGTTAAAAGGATAAGGAGAGGAAAATAAAGATAGAGGGGTTTCTCTTGCAACACTAATTTAGAAATATTTATACATTGTTTTAAAAGTTATTTTTCTGGCCAATTAAACTACAAGTCCAGTTCCTGTACTTCTTAGCTCTCTGAAGAGGACAAGGAAAGCCAGAAGTTGCTTGTGACTTTGTGTACTAAAAAGCAGCTTAACAATTCGAAAAGTTGTCTGGACCACAAAGCAAGATTTAGGACAACATAAGAAGCTGTTCTTTTGTCCATGCACTTTCCCCTAAGGGCCTAACACAATAAATATTTTCTGCTTAATTAATTGACAATCAATTTAAAGAAAATCGAGAATCCGTAGCATTTCCCAATATGATTCAAACATTCACTGAAACGAGGAAAACCATTCTTTTACTGCAACATACTACTAGTATTCTTATTGTAAGTGCTAGTAATATAAGACGTTATAAAATTTACATGCATCGAGGCACATTAACGTCCCACGCTTTCCTTGGTTTTCTTAGATTTTCTTTTTCCAACTTTGTCTTCTCAGAAGAAAACATGTGAAACTTTGTTACACCATAGACAAAGCCATCCAACAAAAAACTTAAAACTAAATCTAACTTTCAAAACATGTTTAGATAGAAAAAGGAAATTAAAAAAAAAAAAGTTAAACCAACCGATGTGACAATGGCTCTATACCGTGCAATTTTCATGGGCTAGCTATAGTCGTTAGTTGATGCTTATTCCTCGGATATCGTCAGTGCTTTTTCTTCGAAAAAAGAAAGTTCACGATATTTTGATCTTTCCGGACAACTCGATGAGTTTAGTCAATCGTTTTACAAGTCCTGAGAACAGTAAATTGAATCTATTCAATTTTTACAATAAGATGGTTGATTGATTACCGTCTAGCGGTACCTTTCGTCCTTTTTCTTAATCGTTCGATGACGTCATGAGAGAAACAACAAGATCCGAGAAAGCACCAACGATATATCTGTGGGTATGTTTCGGATTAAGGTTTAAATAACAGAGGAGGAGTTCATGCAATAATTCCCAATTGGCTTTCACGTCAGTCAACTCATGAGCTTCCACCATTTCTTGCATTGATAGTCGGAAATCGGAATACGGGTCAGGCGAGTACGTCTGAATTGCAACGCCGCCGGTGACCACCGCCTCTTTTCTCTTCTCCGGCGAAGGGGTCTTCGGAAAGTCCACAATGGAGTTGGAGTTACCAGGGGAAGAGAAGAAGAAGCGTTGAGATGCAAAGACATTGGAGAAATCGGGAATATTGTTGGAATCAGTATCAGAATATTCTGAATTTTCAAAAGAAGAGAAGATGTAATCTTCTGTTAAGGTGGAGGAATCAGTGAGAGATTTAGAAGTGGCAGAATCAGAGGGAATGTCGAAAACAGAGTTGAAGTTTTTGATAGTTTGTCCATTTTCTTCTTCTTCTACATCTTCTTCAAAAGATAGAAAGAGAGACGTGGGAAGGCATTTGAAGTTTGGGAAGCAATGGTAGAATTTCTTTTGTAGAACTCTTGGCATTTTTTGCTGGCGGTGGTGGTGATTTGTGGTGGCGCCGCCGGGGATGGGGGAGTAGCTAGGGAGTAGGAGATGACAGAAGAATATGAGAGTTATCGATCGCTTGTGATTGAAGAGACATGCATACAATGTACTTATATATGTGTTTATTAATTGATATTTGTCGCAAGTAAGGGTGTTCGTAGGACGGTACACAATAATTAGATATTTCGGTATCGTATTTTCCCTAATTCAGTTCAGTAATGATTCGACTTTTCTCCTTTTAGTTTCAGTTTATTCGGTACGGTAACTTTGATTTGTTCGGTTTGAATATTAACGTTGACAAAATCTTTATTCAAAATTAGCAAGTATTAATCAATAGAGAGAAAAAAGGTACATAAAAAAATAAATTTAATCATTAAAAATATCTTATTACTTAATGATAATTGCTGAACCTAGAGAATACAACTAATCCAATAGATGCAATATCAATACACTAGTAAGAAACACTCTAGAATCATGAAAACATTATGTTAACCTGTTTGGCAACCCGAAGAGTAAGAGTCAGAATTTGCAGTCTAACTTGTTCCTTTATTTTTCTAAAGAAGTTATGGGTTTTAGAGTCAGCCACATCATGAATAATTCCAAAAAAAAGTATTATATAACTTAGTACATTATAATTAATAATATGTGTTTATGTAACTTGGTATATATTTCGGTACGGTATCAGTATTTCGGTACTATTTTCTTAAATACCAATACCATACCTAATTCAAATTTTTTAAAAACTTAAATCAAATACCATACCATATACCAAAAAATCAAAGCCTAAATACCAAAATTTTTGATTTCATTACAGTAACTCAGTATTTACCAAATTATGCATAGCTCTAGTCACACGATGTTATTACTTGGGGAGTAAAATAATTTTTTAATATTATTTTTTAAGTTAAATTTAAATATTTTATTTATCTGCAAGTAGAAGGTTAGTAAGTAACAGCGTATGTCTTTTTTTTGTGAGGGACTAAGGAAAGGTAGAGATAGGCGTAAGAAGTATTGGAGAGACGTGATAAGGCAAGACTTGACACACTTTCAACTTAATGAAAATATGACCCTTGATAGTTAAGTCTAAATATCGAAAATTAAAGTAGAATGTTAGTAATCCAAAGTGAAGCTAATGGATAGAATAGATCTGGTTTTTAGGTAACCTGAAAATGAGAATTAGATACGGTTTAATAGCCTACATATCCAACTATATCCCATAATCCTCTGATCCCTTTTTCCCAGTTAATTTTACCAATATAAATGTGCAAAATGTACTCCACGTGCAATTATTCATTGATTGCTTTAAATAACCATAATTTGTGAATCTTTTGGGTATTCAATTGAAAATTTGAGGGAAAAGATTTTCCTTTTTAAAATAAAAATAATATTCCTTATATTTAAGTTAATGTGGCAAGATTTTAGAGTACGAGAGTCAAAATTTTTAATTTTGACATTTAAATATAAATTTTTTAAGTTTATCTTAAAAAGATTTACGTAATTCGAAAGGTCAAATATATAAATAGTCCCTTAAAGTTGACACATTTTTTCATGTTAGCACTTCAACTAAGACTTGTCCCAATTAGACACCTAAAATAAGTTCAAAGCGGTAACACCTTCTTGACAACCGATCAAAAAATTAAATTGTGTAATCTACACGCGGATGATGTGGCAAGTTACGAATGAAATGATGACATGTGGCATTTCAGTTCCAAATAATTGTAGAAACTGAAATTTTTTGCCATAAAGAAAAAGGAGAAAATCTAGTTTTAACACCTCGCACGCACCCCAACCAACTGATTCCCTCGTCTCCGGCCAACCCAACCAACTCATACCTTCGTCTCCGGCCACTCCACCTCTCCCTCAACGCTGTTGGCCCTGGGCATCGATTCTCAAGAAGTAACATGTATCCAGCTGCTAAAAATTGACGTTGCAGAGCTTTGCAATTCTTCTACAAAAGATATAATTCGCTGATTAATTATTTCTCCCACTCAAAAATTCACCACCATGAAACTGTAAAATAACAGGCAGTTTAGGTATTCATATATATGCTATTTTGAGATTTCAAAGCAAGGTTCTACAGTAAAACTATTGTAATAATGTTGTCAGTTACGTTTATCAATGGTAGCATCCATAGATTGTTCGACGAGATAATTGAGTTGAAATTTGTATCCATTTTTCATGATATTATTTCATAGGGGGTTAGAGGGAATGTGAGATTTTCAGAAAGGAAGATGTTAGTGGAAGAAAGGGCCTTGTCACCATAATGGGGTAAATTTCACAAACGGATAATTTTGTTTTTCATCAAAGTCATATAACTTTATTTTTTCACACAAAAATTATGTAATTTTTTTTTGATCAAAGTCATATAATTTTGTTTTCTAGTACAAAAATTATAAAATTTTCACTAACTCACACAAAAATCATAGTGGTCGAAAAATAAATTTTCCGGTAGCATTTTCTTATTTTATGTTTTTTTATTTTTTATTTTCAATCTACTATATAATTATCCAATTAAAATAGGCGAAATATGAGTATACTTTAGCTGTTCCCAAAAATAATAGCCGATAAAATATTTTCTTTTATATATGTGTGTATTATATACAAAAATACTACTGAAAAATAATATTTTCCAATCATTATGATTTTTGTGTGAGTTAGTAAAAGTTTGATGATTTTTGAGTGAAAAAACATAATTATATGACTTTGGTGAAAAAAAGCTATAGTTATATGATTTTTGTGTGAGAAAACAAAGTTATATGTCTTTAGTGAAAGAAAGTTTTAGTTATATGACCATTTGTGAAATTTACCCATGTAAAGGCTAAAGTTATTTTACGCTCTCAAATGGGCAGGAAACACGCGTCATGCCATGTAGTTATGGGTGTTCAATAGACTCATTTTTAACTTACTTTAGGTGTCCAATAGAAACAAGTCATAGTGAAAGTACCACAAAGAAAAATCAAGCAAGCTTAAGGGGTTGCATATGTATTTGGCCGAAAGTTTAAAAATTACATAAATAGTATCATATGTCATAATGATTTATAAAATATTTAAAAAACATGGTAAAAGAAAAACATCTTTGACTTGGCAAATAGTGATGTTGCCAAATAAAACGAAACAAAGGGAGTATATAGTTTTGCCGTTTGCTTCTTTAAAGTTTTTACGGTGACTTATGGATAATTTCGCAATATGTCGAAAATATTTAAAGAAGCAGCATTTCAGAAATTGTACAGATTCCATTCCAATCAAAAGTACCAAGCTAATTTACAACCAGAAATATAAGTAGGAATCCTACTCTAAGCCTAGCTATGATATTTGTCCATTTTAACTTGTTGCAAAGTGCATCAAAGTTACAAAACGCTAGCTTCACCTCCATAATTTCTAGATACGTTTCAATCAATATTTCCACTGGATATTTCTTGTCGTTCCTGCAAAAGCAAGATTATGATTGAAATTGTTTGTGGCCAAAAGATTTCGAACATTGTGGTTTTGGTATGTTGCAATGAATCTGTTTTCGTGACATTTTCTGCTCAGAAGTTTATCAAGATGGCAAAGCTAGCGTACGCAATTGTGCATCTTAGATTTTAAAAGAGTTGAACAGTTATAACTGAGAAGTTATCAAGCTAGGAAAAGAATATCACCTAAGAGTGTGGTGGGATGATCAACTCACCCTTAATTACTGACATCAAGTTTGAATCCTGAATATGCAAAATTTCTTAACAAACAATGCTACTCTTCGGCATATTTGGTGTAAATTTAGATAAATTGGACCAATGAATTTCAAATACTCAATAACCAAAAAATAAAAACAAAACAAAGAAAAAGAATAAAATAACAAATGCCATTTAAGAGACATATAGGGTAAATTGCCAATTAGGGATGTCAATGGATCTAAAAACCGACTAAACTAACCGAATCAAGGCGTACCGAACCGATTATTAGGTTTATTTTAGTAAAACCGTAGATTATAATATAAATCTATAACTGTACCAATAATTAAGTTAGGTTTTTAATTTACAAAAATAAATCGAAAAAATATCAAACTGTACCGAATGATCTTATATAAAAAAATATATTATATATATTAAGTTTTAAACTAACAAAACATTAGTTTTTTCCTTAGCCTTTTATATTATGGAAACGTTTACTGCCAAAAAGTAATTAAAACCCAAAGTCTTAACTCTCAAACCTATTGTGCTAGTCTTATTGAAACTAAATTATAATTAGTTCTAGCTAGCATCTTGAGTAGCACGTCACAGGTATTCCAGCGATCTTGAGTGGCAAACTACAAGTATTGAATATCTTTTCTCTCATATGATTTAGATTTTTCTTGTTGGATATTTACTGTTCTAATAGACTCTATTCTTGAGTCCAATCTCGATTAATATATTCCAACTCATGATATATATATATATATATATATATATATATATATGTATGTGTATGTATGTATGTATGTATATTTGTCTTCGCTTAATTTCTTTTGTGTTATAGTAGAATAGTGGGATTAATCTCTATTCTGACTATCTTTCGCATTCCCTTGATTCATCGTCTTTTAAATTATAAAAATGTTTAGAGAGTTTTGCTGAAGTCCTAAGTAAATACGTATATTATCGCGTTCTAACTTCTATTAGTGACTCTTACATAAATTTTAAGAAAATTACCGGTATTAACCGAACTGTACCGATACCAATACCGAAGAAAAATCGAGATGATCGGAACAGTTTTAAAAAGTCTAATTTTAATTATACAAAATAGAATAACTAAAAAATTAATATAATATAAATTTTATAAAATTATTTGTCGAACCGAACCATTGACACTTCTACCGCGAATCGTCTAACTCTAAAAAGCACATAAGTATGCAAAAAAAGCCTTCGGATAAAGTAAAACAGTAAATATGTTTCTAACTGTCAATGCCCTCAACTCCGACGAGCGAATTCAATAAATTCCGTCCGGTGATATACATTAATTGTGCACCATCTAGAATCAATTTTTTTCGTGTACAATGGTTAGCCAATTCTCAAAGGATTTAAAGAATTTAAGTTATGTAGTTGTTATAGCATGTCAATTACTTGTAAATATTTTCGAACTAACCAGCTTATATAAATAGTGTTTAAACTTGATAAAACTTAAGCTCATTCTCATTTCTTGGAACCCACACAATTATAGTTCAAAGGCATTGCCGACTATATGGAATAAGAGGCAGTTACTTAGAGAGCCCTTTCTCTTAGCTCTCTTTCTCCTAGTACTAGTATATCCCAAGGGATGACAATAAGGGGTCGTTTTGGTATGTTGTATAAGACAATTAATCATGGTATAAAAATTTGTTTATTTAGTTGTAATTTAAAATGTAGGATAATTAATCCATGTACTATTTTATATACCAATTGGTACATTATCTCATCCCACCATTAATATGTAATAACTAATTAATGTATAAGCTATACATGAATAATGCACCAAAAGTTCACAAAACTATTTTTTTTTTGTCTTTTTCTAAGAAGCCTATAAAGACCAAATATCCTATAATTGTAAATTCATTATTTTTAGTTTAAAAAGTAAACAAATAATCTAGACAATAAATTTTATATCCAATTTTAGTGCAATGAACAAACAACCACCAAGACATAATTTATATCCTATTAATCCTCGCATTATTAATTTCTGCATTATTAATTCATATATAACTTGTCTTCGAACCAAATGACCCTCAGCGGTCGTTTGGTACGAACACAAGTAATGCAGGGATTAGTAATGCATGGATTGTAGTGCTGGGATTATTTTTTATCAAGTGTTTGGTTCATTGTATTAAAAATTAGCTATGCAATGTATAATCTAAGCTTGTGTTTGGTTTAAAACTGTACAAAATCTTCTTTACAATTATACCCTTGAATATTTTTCTTTCTGTATATAAAGAAATTTAGGAAAGGGGTTTGAGGGGTGGTTTAGTAATTTTAGGGTCTTATCCAGGTATAGTTAATGCAGGGATTAGTAATCCGTTGGTTTCCTTGGTATTAGCTATCCTATGAGGTATAAGTAATCCATGTATTATGTATGCATAAATTGAATTGAGCAACCAAACATTGTATTGGACGGATTAAATTTTATACATGAATTATTTTACTTAGTACAGCCTACCAAACGACTCCTCGGTGTATGTACTCTGCCCAATTTTGTGGCTGGATGCCATATGAATGCGAGTTACTCAACCTTAAAGAGGGCAAGCCTATGCTAGGTGCTAGCCTAGATGGACCAACTGCAACAACCAGAGGACTAGCACCTAACTCGAAATGGGCTAAAAGCTGTGTACCTGCTCCAACTGACACGGGCCAAACTATGTGTGCTTAGTAGGCTCACACAACTAATCCACTTTCATATGCTATGCTTCCTTTAACGTGAGAAATTGGAAAATAGCTACTTTTAAGATCAGTTGTTAGAGTTTAATCGGTAATTGAAAAGTTATTAACATTTAATTATTTCCTACACGCAAAAAAATATTTGAACAAAAATATTCCTACCTAAAGTATAAAGCACAACTTCAATAATTGGTATTGAATATTAAAGCTTTGATAAGTAGAACTCCAGTATATTATATTGGAGTTTGAAATTTCATATAAGTAAAACGTTAACATTGTGTACTGAACGTTGAAACTTTCACATGTAAATTTCCGCATGTAATACTGAAGTTCAACCCAGTATTATTTATTGGGATTTCTTCTTTCCTTTTTTCCTTGTTGCATTAATACTTTATTGGTTAATTAATGTTGCAGAGGAAAGAAGTTAAACAGTAAAGCAAATAGGATAAATTTACTAGTCTAGATTTGATGTTACGTCTAATGCTATGATTTCGCTAACGTCCTCCGCGGTCCTCGTCGTCTTCTGTGTCCAAAGTAGGTTTGCTTCACGAGGCCTTAATCAGTTGTCGACGACGAGACCTCAACAATATTAGGAATCAATTTTTGTACGTAAGAATTTCAGGTCTGTACATGATTTATGAACTCATAAATCATGTCATTCATGGTGTTTGCACTAGTAAATTGTCAAATTTCAGAAATTGCTCTTGAATTTTGCACTAATAATAATTTAAAAATCAGCAATTATTCCTAGAGTTTTCATTGGTAAAGATTCAAAAATTGGAAATCATTCTTGGGGTGTGAAAATTCAGCAAATTTTGAACTTAAACCTAATTTACTGGAGTTTGACTTGTCAAAGCTTCAAACTCCAGTACCGATGTTGGAATTGTGCTTCGTGTTGTACTTAGGAGCAAAAATGTCAATTTACTCGGATTAGTTGCTACTTTGTTAATGCATTTAAGAAGCCAGCTAAACTCTAATAGTTGATCGAAAAAGTGATTAATCCAACTAATTTTTTCTCCTTTATCACCATGAAACTTGGTGATAGAGACGTCCAACAATTCTCTTAATTTTTTATTTTTTTTGGGTTTTCATGTTTGGTATTTATATTGGACCTCAATTAATTTTAATTCGCTTTGCATAAAGCCCCTTAAAGGAAAAAACCATCCTACTAAGATTCTATTTTTTTTATACGTAAGGTTCGAACCCGAATCTTCTTATTAAAGATGAGGAATCCTATTCATTTCACCACAATCTTCGTGGTCCTTTTATTATTCGCTTTTCTTCCTTTTATCTTTTGTTGATGAGGAGAAATTATTTTATGGGTTTTTTCTTTCCTATACACTATACGAAAACTTATTACCAAAGTTATCTCAGATTTGGAAATTACCCGCCCTAAATAAGATTTGCTTACAATTTATATGCAATCCATTATTAGTACCTTAAATTATGGGGATTACATTACACACTTTTTCCTTTTTTTCCCTCCTCTTCTCTCTCACTATTTTCTGCGGGATGAGATCCCCTCCAGTGACTTTTTATCCAGTTTTGCTCTATGATAGTGCTGATTAATTACATGTGGTAATCCGACTATTCTATGTGTGAGATATACTATTCTACATATGGTAAAACAATGTTGAATAAAATATAATAAAAATTTAACTGCCACTAATGGAACTGTTTAATGCAACCGCTCTACCATTTAGAAAGCTAACCCATGTCACCCAAATGCAAAATGTGGGCCCCTGATAATGTGATAGTTCAAATCACAAATAATTTAGAATCGGTACTGTTTAACCATTTTAAAAGTAATCTCTCAAGTATCACTCAAGTATCACTATATTAATATTGAGATTCATATAGGAATAACAATGGGGCGCTGTAGGTGCGGGGAGGTGCGGATTTAAACACATGCGGGGCGGTGCAGGTTTAAACATATGCAGGTGCGGTACGAGGAGGACAGGTCGAAAAAAAAAAAAAAAAAAAAACTGTGTGGGTGCGGAAAAATTTCATTAAAGAAGGAAACTCAATTTTTTGCCTTAATGAAGATGAAACCCATACGGATGGAAATTGAGTCTAAGCTCAATAAACTTCTAACATAATAAATCGGTATTTCCAAACAGTAAAATAAAGCGATTAAATAGAAAAGTTATGTGGAGAAAGAATGAACAATTCATTTATTAGTACCCAAAAGGAATTCACAGTAAGTCTGACACTTCTAAGATCAACAAAATCTGCAACTTTTTAAAATTAATAAAAAGTACGAGTAGATGTCATAAATGTATAAAAACATTCCAGCTAAATATTAAAAAAATATATAAACTAACAAAATAAAGGGGGAAAAAAAGTTAAGCGGGTGCAGGGCGGGGCAAGTGGACGCGAGTGTGGATGTGGAGCGGGTAAACGCGGGTGCATTTGCTATGCGGGTGCGGGGCGGAGCGGGTTGAAATTTTGCAAGTTAAGAGAAAATTCGCCCTGCACCGCTTGCCATCCCTAAATTCATACATGTATTCAAGAGATACAACACTATACATCTTATTATGATACCATTATTTTTAAGTCCGAATATTTCAAACATAATAATAAAATTAACTAAAACTAAATTGACATGAATCATAATAAATTATTATTCTTAAAACTGTGATCCTTGATTCTCGAAAAAATTTGCCTTCAAAATTTTTAATACATATATATATATATATATATATATATATATATATATATATATATATAATTAAAATTAAAATTCATTTAATACAAACCTGATCATGAGGCAGAAAATATGAATTTCATGCATTTACAAAAGTATTAAAACTAAAAGATTCATGTGCAAATAATAAAAATTAAGTGAATTAAAAAATTGCAAACTTGTTAAAAAAATTATAATAAAAGGTGTTTTAATATTACGGTCAACATCTGAGTAAAGTTAGGAGATGTTCTTGAAGGAAAAAACTGTGTTGGGATAAGTTCGTAAAAGTCATATTTTAAGAAGCACTTAATTCAAAATTATTAAAATATTTTCTTTACCATTGCATCTTGCAAATAAATAAAAGAGATGATGTAATTTTTAATATTATAACGATATGCGAAATATGTTAATTATGAATTGAAAAAGAAAATATATTATACCTGATTGATATAATTCGTATTATTGAGTTGAGCTTTAGTAATAGGTGTTAATTCATCTAATAAAATTATTCCACCATTATTTTTATTGTTTTGTTGCTCAAATTGGTGTGCCTTATATGCTGCATTGTGCAACTTTAAAGATTTAACTTTCAAGGAGGCTGTTGCATTAAACATTTTCGTTAGTGTCCTTTAAATTTTTTATTATAGTTTATTCAACATTATTTTACCATATTTAGAATAGTAGATCTCACCATAGAATAGTAGGATTGCCACATATACTTAACCAGTACAACCATTGAGCAAAATTGAATAAAAAAATCCTCTTCTCTTTCTTTAAGTGTAAAAGGTTAACAAAAAAATGTGACCATATATACAAATACAAGAAAGATAGAAAACCTCTAGGTTTTGAATAGCAGATTCATTCTTGACCAATTCACTTTATTCGCCGAACAAATCACTTTAATTCCTGCATCATAGAGATGGCAATGATGGCCGAGAGAGAGAAATCTTAATCTCTCAAATTAATTCTTTTTGTCACTATTAATTAGGGTGACAGTAACTGATTATTTTTAAGTATTAGAACTTTTAACTAGTACTATTAAGTAGGAGTAATAACAAGGTGCTCGTAAATTTAATTCTTTTGATGAGAAAGAATTAAATTTCGTACAAAATTGATATATTTACAACTTAAAAAGTAAATTCTGTATAAATTCGAAACATCTACAACAATATATAAACTAAAAATAAATTTTATACAACTAATTATATAGTATACGATATATTTACAACTTATCTACAACTTTCATACATTATTTTTACCCAGTTAAATACATCTACAACATCATACAACTTAAGTACAATTTTCATACAAATTTTATACAATATGTCTTTTGTATCTATTTTGTATCTGATTTGTATATATTTTGTATATGATATGCTCTTCTTCCTATATAAAATTCCAATCAAAACTTTTTCTCTTAATACAATTTTGATACATATGAACAACTTTATGTAAAAATATAGTATTTATAACTTAAATATAAATTTCTTACAACGATTCATACATTATACAACTATTTTTCAACTTTCATATAACATTCAAATAAAAAAATATATAACTAAACATAATACAACTTAAATACAGTTTATATACAACTATAATATAACTTAATACAATTTGTAAGTATATTGTATTTCGTATGTTCTCTTCGATTTTCAATCTGAAATTCGGCCAAAATTAAGTCTAATCTTCACCAAACACCCTCAAAATTGAGATATAAACTCCAAAGAATATTCTCAATTGTTTGCAACAACACCCAATCCAAACAAATAATAGTTTCTGAAAGCTCAAATTCAAATTCAAATTCAAAGCTTCGAAGCTTTTTAATGGCTGTCAATGGTGGAGAATCAAACACCTTTAAAATTTATTGATTGACAATTTTAATTCAAACATCAATTGTGCAACATGAAGGAAAATTGTTAAAGTTAAAACTCTATAGTAAAACGATTGAAATTCATTGATGAATTCCATCAAAACTCTATACAACAAGAAAGCATAAAAAAACAGAGAACATCAAAGGAAGAAAAATTGGGGGAAAAAACAGAGAAGGAGAGATAAAGAGATGAAGAGAGAGAGAGAGAGACGGCGAGAGATAGAGAGAGAGAGAGATATAGAGAGGGCAGGTATAAAGGGATGAGGAAATAACTGATATTCTTTAGCAATTCCTAATATAAATGGATACTCATTTAAAACTTATTTGTATATAGTTGGTAAATTGTATATGACCATGTAATTAAGTTAAAATTTGATGGTAAAAAGTTCATATGTAATATAGGAAGGTAAGAATCCCATAATTTTAACCCAAGGAGCCTCATTTTCAGGGAACCTGAGATAGAGATGTTGTTGCTGCTTGAACCAAACGATATAAATTTGGTATGCCTCTCATTTTTTGCTACTCTCGAGATATTAAGAAATTAAATCTATTTTTATTTGTTATTACGTGTGTATACGGGTGAATCCAGACCCATTAGCCAGTTCGTTTCCATATAAAATAAGTCAAGTAAGGGACACGATGACGAGGAGTCAGAATCGAGGTAAGGGACTCAGCGAGGCAGACACCGGGGGCGCGACTCCGCCTTTGAGTATATCGAGGCCATGATTCCTAGATCGGTCCAAATCCCAAAAGACTTTGGAAAGCATTATTGCACAATCGAACACAATTAACGGAAGGCCGTAATGCCCGTGACCAACAGGGTATCACGACACGAATCTCGGCACATATCAACGGGAATCCAGTAATTAGTTAGAAAGGAGATTTTTACCTTTTATGGAATTGTACCTAGAGTGGTATTCCCCTACTATATAAAGAGGGGTCTGATTATTCATTGAACACATTATAACACACATCCCAAAGCAATATACTATTATTTTTACTATTATTCATAGCTCTTATTCTCGTTCATTAGTGCTAGCCATTGTGAATCCGGATCGAGGGCAGATATTTCATTAAGGCTGGAATTATCCTCCTCACGTGGTTTGAATTTACTGCATCTTTATTTGTTTATCTAACGCAATTTATCGTTTGTATCGAATTAATCCATGTATCCTTAAAACCACTTACAAATTTAATTGTTATTCATTTTTTAGGACAAACAATTTGGCGCCCACCGTGGGGCTAGGAATAATAGTGGCAATAAGATAAGATGAGATCAACTTGCAAGTGATCTTTGAAATACTACAGGATCAATAGGCTACGATAGCCTAATTGCAGGACCGGAGCCGCGCCCCCAGCAGGGTTGAGCCCGAGCCGCCCCAGGAAATCGCTCGCAGAAACAAATCAGTTACGGAGAGGCCGAGTGATGCTGAACCCGGGACTAACCCCGAGATTATAAAAATGCTCGAGGAACTAACAAAATGGGTAGAATCGAGAGAAAAGAAAATCGAAGCGAATGACAAAATGGTGGAAACCTACAATTCCAGGGTCGACCAAATTCCAGAGGCACCACCGATATTGAAGGGCCTGGATTACAAGAAGTTTGTTCAAAAACCTTTTCCTCCAAGCGCAGCTCCGAAGCCAATCCCGAAGATAGTCCTGCATGCCCGAGATCCCTAAGTACAACGGGACAACCGACCCAAATGAGCATGTGCTCTCCTACACGTGCGCCATAAAAGGAAACGACTTAGAGGATGATGAGATCGAGTCCGTCCTACTGAAAATATTCGAGGAATCCTGGGGCATGCTTTATTCAAGTCTTTGTAGTCTACGCACATTCTTAATTTATTCTCTTTTTTTAGGGACTACCACTACGTTTGCTAGCCAATCCGGGTATTTAACCTCCCGGATGGACCCTATTTTAAGGAGTTTAGATATCTCGTCTTTGATGAATGCATGCTTGACTTCGGACTGAGACCTCCTTTTCTTTTTGGCCGAGAGGAACTTCGGATCCAGGCTCAGCTTATAGGTAGTTATCTCGGGCGGGATCCCTGTCATGTGAAGGTGGGACCAAGTGAAACAATCTATGTTAGCCATAAAAAATTTAATGAGTTTTTCCTGAGCTCGAGATTTAACCCCGTGCCCAGGTATGCCTTACGATCGGGTAGGTTCTCGATCAATATGACTTGCTCCAATTCTTCGACCATTGATTTAGTGGCGTCGGAACCGTTCTGGGAACTCCGTAGTCATCATCCTCATCCGCCCCCTACTTCTCCGATTCTGTCGAGGCCGGTGTCGGTGATTGCTATTTGGTCCCTTCCTTGGCAGCTAACTCGGATCCGTTGGTGTAGAAAGTGCGTATATCGGGACCACTTCGTCGACCGCAAATATCTCAGTTGCGGTCGGTTGTTCTCCGTAAATTGTTTAATCCCTCCAGGCGTTGGGAATCTCAACACCTGGTGCAGCGTCAAGGGCCTGCCCTCATGTTGTGAATCCACGGCCTCCGGAACAGAGTATTGTAACTCATATCTCCTTCGATCACGTAGAACTTTGCTTCCTGAATAGTTCCGGCAGTGTTCACCGATAGTGTTATCTCCCCTTTAGTGGTCTCACATAACATGTTGAATCCGTTTAGAACTCGGTCTGCAGGCACAATTTGGTCTTGTAGACCCAACTGCTCTACGACTCTCGATCTGATGATATTGCCCAAGTTACCTAGATCAATTAACACACGCTTAACTCGAGATTTATTTATGAGTACAGATATTACCAGTGCATCGTTGTGTGGCTGCACGATGCCTTCAGCGTCCTCGTCGTTGAAAGATAAGGTTCCTTCTGGCACGTAATCTCGAGTCCGTTTTTCTCTAGTGATGGACACTTTGGTGTGCTTTAACATCAGCCCCTTGGGGACGTCGACTCCACCGATGATCATGTTAATGACGTGCTGAGGTTCCTCCTGCTCGATATGCTTATTAGAGTCCCTATTCCTAAAATAGTTTTTGGCTCGATCGCTCCGTTGATGAATAACTGGGCTGCTTCCTCTCTCATATATCGACAATCTTCCGTTCTGTGGTCATGAGTGCCGTGATACTTACACATTAGGTTGGGATCCCTTTGGGCTGGATTGGACTGTAGAGGTCGAGGCCACTTGGTGTCTTTGATGCATCCGATGGAAGATACGATGGCAGCAGCATCGACATTGAAGTTGTACTCCGATAACTTTGGCGCTTCCTTGGGCCCGATGGGCCTGTCAAAACCACTTTTGCTCATGAGTCCCCGGTTATTTTGACCTTGGTCACTTCTCCTTTCACTTCTCACAGGGTTTCGTCCAGACCCATTACCTTTTCGGTCCCCATTGTATGCTTGAAACCGATCCCTATCTGAGCTCGGTTCACGATCAATATCTCCCTTGGGTCTGTCGATAGCTCTGACGGGATAAACGGACCCGGAAGAGCACCAAGCTGATCATCTTTGACCCTAATTTTTGATTGATACGGGTTATGTACGTCGGCCCAAGTTACAGCCAGATGTTCTACTAGATTTTGCTTTAACTGCATTGAAGCCAATGAGCTTCGAGTATTGAGTCCTTGGGTGAAGGCCTGAATGGCCCAATCGTTCGCGACCGGAGGCAGGTCCATTCATTCCATTTGAAATCGGGACACGAATTCTTTGAGCATCTCATTATCTCTTTATTTCACTTTGAAAAGGTCTGACTTCCTAGTCTCGACCTTGATGGCCCCGGCGTGTGCTTTCACGAAGAAGTCTGCAAGCATAGCAAACGAGTCAATAAAATTAGGAGATAAGTTGTGATACCATATCATTTGTTCCCTATAAACAAACCAAATCAAGAAACAAATAAATCAATTACATATACAAGATATGATTCCAAAGAGAAAATGTTAAAGAAGAAATTTCGAGGGGTTTACAGGCAAACACAACATTGAAATTCATCTGGGATTTCAGTTTGAGCATTCTCACGGTTTTCTTGGCCATTTTCCATCTTTGAAGCTGCAAATTTTGCTGGGTAAAAGGATCAAGCTAATATCGAAGATGATCATCACTTGGAGGTTTTTCGACATAGAAAAAAATTACTCCCTTTATCAGTGGGCGCTAGAATTCGGTTTTGTGATTGTAGTTGTGTGTTTCATACAAATCATACTTGCTATTAGGCAGCTAAAATGGTTAAAAGAATAATGAATTTTAAAAACGGGCCAAATATGGATAAGAACTATATTATCCATTTAGAAAATGGATAACCAATGGATATAACTAATGAGTTTAGCTTTTACACTTGTAAAACCTCAAATTGGGGGTTCCTCAAGTTTGGGAGAATAGGAATTTTCCAAAAGTAATCATATTCAAGAAGCCATGGATAGTATGGTTAACCATATTATTCGCCGGTTAACCCATTTTTTATCCGTATTAAATATGGGTCGGGTCGAAAAATTTATCCGTTTTTCATTACCCCTTTTTAACCCGTACCATATCCGACCCGACCCGTCTATTTGTCATCCCTACTTTTCATATATAAATGAGAATACTATCATAGTACTTGCAGAGGTGATCAGCTTTCTTTTGATCCCTCTTGTTACTATTGGCATTTGGCAGTAACTTATTACTCAATACAAGATAAGAGTATTGTTCCTCTGCCACTATATTTTAATTATTTTTAATTTGATCGATTTATTATGATTGATTGAAAACTTAGAAATAAAAGTTCACCATTAAAGGTCGTTCAAAGCTTCGATTCAAAAATTAGGTTTTTCGAATTTGTTAGTTATTTGGATTGGATGTTGTTCTATTGAAAACATCTAGAGGAGGTTAAAATTAAAGCAATCTAGAGTAGATTTGAGTTAAAGTCAGATTTTGTATAATATTATATAATATTATGTAACAGTGTATGTAGGTGTTTTTATCTTAAAAATCCAATTTTCACCATACAAATGAATTTGGTCTATTGAACTAAAGTTTGAGTCTTGGGTTAGAAGCTTGAACTTTAAAAATGAAATTGAATAATGATTTCGAAAACCTTTTTGGAGTTGGATGTTAAATCTTGACCTATTAATTTTGGGCTACAGTTTTGTAAATTTATATATATGTAATCTACTTGTAATATATATATGTGTGGAACTGTACTTATGTGATATTCTCTCTATATTGATTGTTAGGCCCATAATAGAGGTCCTTCCAATAAAAGGGGCTTTTGGCCCAAAATGTTGGCCTTGGAATGGAATGGGCTCTTGTTCAATAAAATTGGACCTTGGAAGGCTTTTTAAGTATAAAAGTGGGTGAAGTATACAAAAAGCTCTCAAAATGAATGATCTTGAATTTTTATTCCCGTTTTTCTCATAAGCAATACTTGTTAAACTTGAAGTTTTGTCCAAGGGGAAAACGAGAATCAAAAGTTAAAGGCCACCCTAAAAAGTGTCATATTCCTGCAATTTCTTGAAAATTGTATGGGGTGCTCAATTTCGTCCTGCTATTTCATGTGTATCTAGTATTTTAAAATTTATGGACAAATACCTGTTACAGTATTTAAATAGACTTTAAAAGGTATTTTTATCCTTCTTCCCTAAAAAAAGAACACTAAATCTCTCACTACTCACCCAAAATGGGTTTCCTTGTTCTCCTTAGGTCTGCTTCTTCACTCCCGATTTTTATTGCAATCCTTCTTTTTATCCTAATTATTTGCTTCATGATGAAGTCTGAGATAATGTCCAGTAAAGACCTCAAGTTAGAAGGAATCACATGAAGCTTTTGCGATGCCTGTTGAATCCTTAACAGAAAGGTGGTATTATAAAAGCTCCTAATAACATTGAGTATTCTTAAGCTTCTCTTACTCATTATTTTCAATGACCAATCTTTCAGTTTTTTCCAACCTTACTGTTTAACCCAAAAGTAGATTTATAGGCCATAGCAATTAATTTTGTATTTTACAACACTAATAACCGATTATTATTTTACTATTATGTTCATTGAACAAACAATGAACATAATAGTAAAGTAATAAAATAGAAGGAAAAAGATAACTCTTATTGATGAGAATATGTTTTCTCTTGTATCACTAGGATATTATTGCCATAAATAAAATGTTATAATTTCAAGAATATTGAAGTAATTTTCAGATGGGATACAATCTAGGGAATATGAGTTTAAATAGTAATCTCATTAGTAACTCTTTATCTCATTAATTGCCTGTTCGTTACGATCATTAATTGCATTTATCCTCCATTACATCATTGATTCATAACTAATTGCGTAATAACAACAAATTTTGTTTAATTCAGGATTGGCTGATTCTGTTTCAATTCATATTTATAAGTGATTCTTCGAACCGAATTTGATGTATTTTTGTTATAATTAATATTGGGACTAAAAATTACGGTGCTAACATGTTTAGTACCGAGCATTTTTTATATTCTTTCCACGTCATTCTTCATGCCTTTCATAACTTACTTGAAACATGTTGAGGTGTAATTGGTCCACATTATGAGTCTATTTGTTACCAATACAAATAGTCTTCCTACTTTTCGAATAATCTTAACTGATTATTCGGGAAATGGTAAAAATATTTTGGCGGGAATATTTGGTGCCTCTTTCCGAGGTTCTAATGATGTGCTGCAAAAGTGAAAGTACATGTGCCACCTTCGTTTAATGCTCAAGACACGTAGCGTAATATGATTGGTTCTATAATTCACAGTGATTTTCTGGGCACTGACGCTCTGTGACTTCGAAGTGACAGTCTCATGATGACGGTTCGTGATGAAGTAATCTTTTCTTATAATTATGAAACTGAAACCCTCAACTTTTCTGTTACTTTCTTTGCCTTCTTCTTCTTCCTTGCATTCTCTTTGTTCTTCGATCTTCTCTATTCATTATTTTCCTTATTGTTGCAATGGCTTCCCACTTCTCACCCTTCTGCTTCTTCTAACCCCTGTAACCTCTCATCGTCGTGCTGTTATAGTGGGCGAGTTATCAAATGTTTAGTCTCCCGATAGGTCTAGGAGGAGAGGGAGAAGACTCTGCAGCCTTGGTCCTATAGCGAGCAAAGGCTGTGCTTCTTCCACCAAGGGATTTTCTTCCACTTCTAAGATTTCTTCTAAAAGTAAGAAGAAAAATCAAACAGAGGATACCTTACACCTTTAGTCGAACCCCGAGTTTATGAGATTATCCCTAAGGAGTTCAACATCAAAACTTACTGCAGTAAATGGAATAAGAAGGTTTATCAAAAAGCCGGTTGCAAAAACCCCGCTGATAATTATCCTTCCCTTGTCAAAGCTGGCCACATCCCTCTTGTTCGAAAAGATTGTACATTCCTCATGAAGATGAACGAATAACTAGATATCATGAAGGTTACTCATTTGTGTATACTTATCCATTCACCCTCGGGTTTCAATTTGAAATAGACCTAGTGGTAGAAGAACTCTATTGCCACTTCAATATTTGCCTAGCTCAAATAGGCCCGATCGTTTAGAGATTAGTGCCTTGCCTCCGCTTTTTAACAAATTTAGTTTTTCGGATTTTTTTTCTCTTTGTCATCTTTTTTATTTATATTCTCCTAAACTTTTTCGTGATGGTACATTTAGCTTTAGTAATCGTAGTAAACGAGTAATTATTGACCTCGAGGATGATCAGGACCGTGGATGGCATAGCAGATTCATGGTTGTTAATACCCACCAATTGGTTGAGCCTGGTAGCTGCCCATTCTCAGAGAGATGAAATTACACTCGTAGGCTTCTTTCAACTCTTTTATGTTTATTTTCTTCAATTGCAATTATAATAAATATATATATTTTTAACAACAAATTTTTTTGCAGTTACCATGGAGGTATTTAGAGAAGTCCCAGATTTTCATGGTTTGGTTTCAATAATGTTAACAGAAAACATGGAAGTTCATTCTTAAAAAATCTGGGTGGAAAGTGAAGAGTTATGGTAAGTTTCTTACAAATAAGCATTTTTTGCCCTTCGTTTGTAACTCATTATTACGTATGTGTAGAATTTGGAATTTGAGAATCTTTTTCTTGTGTTGCGGCTACTAGACTTGATGTCAATAAAGCCCAAGAGCGTATTTTAAAGTTAGTTTCTTCAAAAAGGAAAAGCAAAGAAACCCCTGTTTCCGAAGAAGAAGAAGAAGAAATACTTAATCTTTTAAAAAAGAGGACTAGGTCTGGTAGAAAGCAAATTGAGTTAGAGGCGACTGGAGCAATCCCTAAATCAATCCTTCTTTCCCTCAATTTCACCTGATAGAAGAACCTGATGAAACTCCTTTAGTGGTATTGAAAGATGATGTTGCTGAACCAACCAAAGAGTCGGTTGAAGCTTTATTTGATTAAGGTTTTGGAGGTTCCACCGAAGAGAACCAAAATTCTGAAGCTCATCTTTTCTTACCATCATTTCCTGAATCACAACTACATGTCCCAACTCGAGATGAAGTAGAACCATCTAAAGAAGTGAAGATGCATCAAATTTTGTTGGGAATCCCCGAGGATATCTGTAATGATTCGAATGGTTATTTTAAAAATTAGCATTCCGTTCGGTGGCTTAAGGTCTTGAGCAGATTCATATTGTGTATCATGACTTGCATGTGTGGCCGGGTTCGATTTTCGAATGATTCGGTATTGATTTGGAAGAATGATTCTTGTTTTAGAAGCTTAAGAGGCAAGGGTTTGTCGAAGTTTGACTTTTGTGTAGACGACTCCAGAATGGTATTTTTATGATTCCAATAGCTTCTACGGAAATTTTGGACTTGGGCATATACCCAGATTTGCATTTGGATGTTTCTAAAAGATTTCGGCACTATTTCGCGAAAGTTGGCAATTTGAAGGTTTAGAAAGTTCATAGGTTTAACCGAGAGTTGACTTCGATATTATTGGGTTTAAATTATTTTTCCGAGATTTGGAATATGTTCGAATGTCATTTAGAACTTGTATGCAAAATTTGGGTTCATTCTGGATTGATTAGGTTTGAATCGGACGCTTGGTTCGAAGTTTGAAGTTTATGAACTTAAGAGATTGATCTTGATCAATGATTTGTGGTTTTGATGTTGTTATGTGGGATTTGAGGCATTTAATAGGTCCGTATTATATTTTGGGATGTATCGTTACGTTTGGAAGGGGTCCCGAGGGACTTGGGTGAGTTTCGAATAGGTTTGGGTTGTGTTGCGCTTATTTTTTATGTTTCGACGTCATATCTTAAAGAATAAATGGTGCCACATTAAGAAAATGAGATCCAATTTCTATTTTGATTGAAGTATTAGATACGTATCGTAATTATGGAGCCATAGCAAAATGAATCATCAAATTTGGACATCATTTGAGGGAGTTATGGTCATTTTAGTGTCGGAGAAGAGAACTGGTGCTGGTGCTTCGCAGATGCGAAGTTGGGTCCGCATATGTGACCCCGCAGGTGCAAAAAATGGCCCGCAAATGCGGAATGACAGCTTGAAATGCGCAGGTGCGGCTTTTTGGGCGCAAAAGCAGAAATGCCTATGTATAAATAATCAGACTGCGTTCTTCTGGTATTTTGAGCATATCTTGAGTTCTAGAGCTACGATTGAGGTGATTTTCGCGGTATTATTCTTGTATTTTCATGGGGGTCAGTATCAAATCTCAATTTTTGTATTTAACATGATTCGAGTAGTTCATTTGTGAATTAATCCATGTTTTGAATGGAGAATTGGGGGATTTTTATAACAAAAACCTTTCTAAGGAGAATAATTGGGTTTTAAGCATTGATTTGAAGTCGAAATTGGATGAAATTAGTATGGTTGAGGTTGTCGGAATTTATGAGTTTTATCGGGTTCTGAGGTGCGATCCCGGGGTTAACTTTTTAGGTTGACCTTTTAAGTTTCATTAAAGATCGAAGCTTTATTAACCGGAATTATTTTCTATGGTTTTTATTTATGATATTAAGTTATTTTGGCTAGATTTGAGCCGTCCGGAGGTTGTTTCACACAAGGTCATTTTAGAGTATCAGCTTAGCTTCTTTGGAGTAAGTATCTTGCCTAACTTTGTGTAAAGGAACTAACCCTTAGGATTTGAGTTGTTGTGCTATGTGTGTTATGTGAAAGCCGTGCATGCGAGGTGACGAGTGCGTACTCGGCCTTATATGTGGAACTTGAACGGTTTAGACTCTTAGGCTTCTTTCATGTATTTATTTGAAATTGTTAGCACATGTTATATATTTTATTTGTCATGTTTACTTTCACATGCTTTATTTGGAGTTGTTACCTCTTTTATTGTAATGTGACCTCCTTTATTATTGAGTTACTCTTAATTGAAATTATTGTTACATGATATCCTTTTCGTTGCCGGGTTATTCTCATGCATTTAGACGTAGTGGCTAGTTCGTGCCATCTCTCTCATTGTTAGCCTATTTCATACACTAGAATTCGAAGTTTGTCATTTCATGAAAATACCTTCATTATCAAGTTTATCCTTAAGCAATTAATTGAAATTGAAGTTATTAAAGGTAATTAATCTATTTTAATTGATGTTGTGCTTGAAGAGGGGTGTTGTTCGTTGCTGAGTTGCTTTCCCGTTCATTTTATTGTTATTGATATTCTATACACATTGTGTTTGAGCATTGGGCAATTTGTTGTGGAAATCTTGATATTGTTGGTTCTTTTGGAAAGGTTGTAGCGTATGGCACTTGTGGTACAAGTTGATATGTCACGTTGTTGTGATGTTAGCACATGTGAATTGTGGTGTGGATTGGTTATTGTTACGCGGAGCATAAGGGTTGTATCTTACTGTTGATTGTGCGGAGCGATACAGGTGGCTATTGTATTATTGTTCGGATGGAGAGATAAGGGTGGCTATTATGCGGACTGATACAGGTGGCTATCAGAGTGATACGGGAGGCTAATGATATTGTTAGGACGGAGTGATACAAGTGGCTATCGGAGTGATACAGGTAGCTAATGATATTGTCAGGGCGGAGTGATACGGGTAGTTATCAGAGTGACACATGTGGCTAATGATATTGTCAGGACGGAGTGATATGGGTGGCTATCGGAGAGATAAGGGTGGCAATATCACTGATGATGTGTGATGGCCTGGGAGCATTTTGTTGATATATTCGAGTGATGGTGTGATTTTCCTTGTGTATGTTATACACCTTATGTGACTCGTTGTGTTGCTTCAACGAGCTACTCGATGTCTTTGTATTACTTGTTGACTTGGGCTGTAATAGTACACTCGCACGAGCATACACCGTAGCATGCCGCTTATACTAGTTCAAGAGTATGAAACTTGACATTTTTTGACCATGACCATGTATTCTTGTATTATCTGCTTTCATTGTGATATTGGGCATATGACCATGCCGGGCGAATTGTGATTGTGAGCCTGTGATCATACCGGGCGGATTGAGATATTTGCACGTGAATTGTCTATGCGATGGTGATTAGAAATGTGGGCACAAGGTGCTGTGATCATATGATTGTGGTTTGAGACTCGTGACTTGTGATTATGAGATGAGGCATCTCGCAGTAATTTGTTGTGAAACTTGTGTTAGAACGACTTGATTAGTTGATTGTCATTTGTTTCCTTATATGTTCTTGTTGGTACTTTAACGGTATTCTTATTACTTTACTGTTTATATCATATGTTGATTCTTGTTGCCATTTACTGATTTCTGCTTTCATTATTAGCTTTATACTTTTATATTGTACATGTTATTTTGATTAGTAGGTGTCTTGACTTGTACCTTGTCACTACTCCATCGAGGTTAGTCTTGATTCTTACTGGGTACCGACCGTGGTGTAGTCATACTACACTTCTGCACAGTTTTGTGCAAATCCAGGTATTGGAGATACTAGACTCAGACAGAGTTATCTTCTCGATCGTGAGGACTCAAGGTAGAGCTACTTAGTCATCGTAGTCCCTTGGAGTCCTCTCCCTTTTGACTATACTGTCCGTTTGTTTATTCGAACAGTATTGTAGTTCGATTTTTAGATCTTTCTATGTATTCAGATAGAGTTCTTGACTATGTATTACCTGGTCTTGGGAGGTTATTTTAATTATTGTCGCGTATGCTTCTTTCATATTTATTCCTGTAATTTTGTTGATCTCTGGTTTAAACTATCGTGGTTAAAATTGGCTTAATTATTGTAAGTAATCAGCTTACCTAGTCTTAGAGACTAGGTGCCGTCATGACGCCTAAGGCGGGATTTTGGGTCGTGACAAGTTGGTATAAGAGCACTAGTTCTACGAGTCACGAGCAAGTTTAGTAGAGTCTTGCGAATCGGTATGGAGATGTCTGTACTCATCTTCGAGAGGCTACGGAACTATTAGGAATACTCCAGTTCTTTTATTCCTGTCATGCGAATTTGATGATTTCGAAGTTTGAGCCTTTGTTATGGGCATATGTGCAATGTGTTATGTCGTGTGGTTATGCCTTGTGGGTGCATGCATGAGCTGTGGCAGCTGGTTGAGGTTAATATAGTGTGCATATGTGGGAATCGAGTCTTCGAGGAATGATCAGATGGTGAAAAATTTGGTTCTAAGACTTATTGGTGTGGGTGGAAGGAATAATCTTCAGTTGAGAAGGTGTTATCGGGATTATATGGATCGGGGTGACGTGGGATCACCTGCGAGTATATGTATGGTGAGTTCATTAAGTGATTTTGTGGCTTCGAAATGGTTCTTGGCACGTTCGAGGATGAACGTTTGTTTAAGAGAGGGAGAACATAACAACTGACCAGTCGTTTTGAGAATTAGCATTCCGTTCGGTGGCTTAAGGTCTCGAGCAGCTTCGTATTGTGTATCATGACTTGCGTGTGTGGCCGAGTTCGGTTTTCAGATGATTCAAGATTGACTTGGAAGAATGATTCTTGTTTTAGAAGCTTAAGCGGCAAGTTGACCAAAGTTTAACTGTTTGTAGACGACTCCAGAATGGTATTTTGATGATTCCATACTCGGATTTGCATTTGGATGTCTCTAGAAGGTTTCGGCACTATTTGGAAAAAGTTGGCATTTTGAAGGTTTGGAAACTTCATAGGTTTGACCGGGAGTTGACTTTGATGTTATCGGGTTCGAATTATTGTTTTTAGAGTTGTAATAGGTTTGATATGTCATTTGAAAAAAACCTGGGTACATTCTGGATTGGTTAGGCTTGAATCGGATGCTTGGTTCGAAGTTTGTAGTTTATGAACTTAAGAGATTGATCTTGATCGATGATTCATGGTTTTTATGTTATTATGTGGGATTTAATGCCTCGAGTAGGTCCGTATTATGTTTTGGGACTTATTTGTATGTTCGGATGGGTCCCGAGGGGCTCGGCTGAGTTTCAGATATATTTGGTTTGTGTTGCACTCGTTTTTTATGTTTCGACGTCGTTTCTTCAAGTATAAATGGTACCACATTAAGAAAATGAGCTCCAATTTCCATTTTGAATAAAGCATTAGATCTGTATCATAATTACGGAGCCATAGCAAAATGAATCATCGAATTTGGACATCGTATGAGGGAGTTAGGCTCATTTTAGTGTCGGAGAAGAGAGCTGGTGTTGGTGCTTTGCAGATGCAAAGTTAGGTCGCATATGCGATCTCGCAGGTGCAAAAAGCGGTCCATATATGCGGAAATGACAGCTGGAAACATGCAGGTGCGGCTTTCTGGGCGCAAAAGCGGAAATGCCTGTGTATAAAAAAAAACAGACTGTGTTCTTTTTGGTATTTTGAGCATATCTTGAGTTCTAGAGCTCTGATTGAGGTGATTTTCGCGGCGTTAATCTTTACCTTCATGGGGGTCAGTATCTGATCTCAAATTTTGTATTTAACATGATTCCAGTAGTTCATTTGTGAATTAATCCATGTTGTGGTCGGAGAATTTGGGGGTTTTTATCAAAATCTTTTCTATGGAGAATAATTGGATATTAAACATCGATTCAGAGTCAGAATTGGATGAAATTAGTATGGTTGGACTCGCATTGAATGGGTTTTCAGAATTTGGGGATTTTATTGGGTTTTTAAGTGCGGTCTCAGGGCTGACTTTTTGGGTTGACATTTTAGTTTTCAATAAAGATCGAAGCTTTATGGTCCGGAATTATTTTATATGATTTTTATTTATGATATTAAGTTATTTTGGCTAGATTTGAGCCGTCCGGATGTTGTTTCATACAAGAAGGTCATTTTAGAGTATTAGTTAGCTTGTTTGACGTAAGTATCTTGCCTAACTTTGTATGGGGGAACTACCCATTAGGG
Organism: Nicotiana obtusifolia; assembly: GCA_002018475.1. NCBI lineage: Eukaryota > Viridiplantae > Streptophyta > Magnoliopsida > Solanales > Solanaceae > Nicotiana > Nicotiana obtusifolia. The sequence continues at coordinate 108,994 of MCJB01024959.1, read as the reverse complement.
GATTTGAGTTGTTTGTGCTATTTGTGTTATATGAAAGTGGTGTATGCGAGGTGACGAATGCGTACTCTGGCTTATATGTGAAAATTGACCGTTTAGACTCTTAGGCGTCTTTCATGTATCTATTTGAAATTGTTAGCACATTTTATGTATTTTATTTGTCATGTTTACTCTCACATGCTTGATTTGAAGTTGTTGTTCCATGTCATATCCTTTACTTATCAAACTTACTCTTGTAGACTTTATTTGGAGTTATTACCTCTTTTATTATAATGTGACCTCCTTTATTATTGAGTTACTCCTATTTGAAATTATTGTTACATGATATCCTTTTCATTGCCAGGTTATTTTCATGCATTTAGACGTAGTGTCTTGTTCGTGCCGTCTCTCTCATTGTTAGCCAATTTCATACTCTAGAATCCGAAATGATTCATTTTATAAAAATACCTTCATTATCGAGTTTATTCTTAAGCAATTAATTTAAGTTGAAGTTATTGAAAGTCATTAATATATTTTAATTGAAGTTGTTCTTAAAGGGGGTGTTGTTCATTGTTGAGTTGCTTTCCGTTCATTTTATTGTTAATGAAATTCTATGCACATTGTGTTTGAGCCGTGGGCTATTTGTTGTGAAAATATTGATATTGTTGGTTCTTTTGGAAAGGTTATAGCCTATGGCACTTGTGGTTCGAGTTGATATGTCACGTTGTTGTGATGTTAGAACATGTGAATTGTGGTGTGGATTGGTTGTTGCTATGCGGAGAAGAAGGGTGGCATTTCACTGTTATTGATTGTGCGGAGTGATATGGGTAGCTATTGTATTAGTGTCCGAGCAGAGCGATAAGGGTGGCCATTATGCGGAGTCATACAAGTGGCTATCGGAGTGATACAAGTAGCTAATGATATTGTCAGGGTGGAGTGATACGGGTGGTTATCAGAGTGACACATGTGGCTAATAGTATTGTCAGGACGGACTGATACGGGTGGCTATCGGAGAGATAAGGGTGGCAATATCACTGATGATGTGTGATGCCTTGGGAGCATTTTGTTAATGATATTCGAGTGATGGTGTGATTTTCCTTGTGTATGTTATACACCTTATGTGACTCGTTGTGTTGCTTCAATGAGATACTCGATGTCTTTGATATTACTTGTTGACTTGGGCTGTAATAGTACACTCGCACAAGCATACACCGTAGCATGCCTCTTATACTAGTTCAAGAGTATGAAACTTGACATTTTTTGATCATGACCATGTATTCTTGTATTATCTGCTTTCATGATGATTTTGGGCATGTGACTATGCCGGGCAGATTGTGATTGTGAGCCTATGATCATGCCGGGAGGATTGAGATATTGGCACGTGAGTTGTCCGTGCGATGGCTATTAGAATTGTGGGCACAAGGTGCCGTGAGCATATGATTGTGGTTTGAGACTCGTGACTTGTGATTATGCGATGAGGCATCTCGCAGTAATTTGTTATGAAACTTGTGTTAGAACGACTTGATTAGTTGATTGTCATTTGTTCCCTTATATGTTCTTGTTTTTACTTTAACGGTGTTCTTATTACTTTACTGTTTATATCAAATGTTGATTCTTGTTGCCATTTACTGATTTCTATTTTCATTATTAGCTTTATACTTTTATATTGAACATGTTATTTTTATTAGTAGGTGTCTTGACTTGTACCTCATCACTACTCCACCGAAGTTAGTCTTGATGCTTACTAGGTACCGACCGTGGTGTGCTCATACTACACTTCTGCACATTTTTGTGCAGATTCAGATATCTGAGATACTAGACTCAGGCAGAGTTATCTTCTCGATCGTGAGAACTCAAGGTAGAGCTGCTTGGTCATCGTAGTCCCTTGGAGTCCTCTCCCTTTTTTACTTTACTGTCTGTTTGTTTATTCGAACAGTATTGTAATTTGATTTTTAGATCTTACTATGTATTCAGATAGAGTTCTTGACTATTTATTACCTGGTCTTGGGAGGTTATTTTAATTATTGTCACATATGCTTATTTCTTATTTATTCTGGTAATTTTGTTGATCTCTGATTTAAAATATCATGGTTAAATTGGCATTATTGTTGTAAGTAATCGGCTTAACTAGTCTTAGAGACTAGGTGCCATCATGACGCCTAAGCCGGGATTTTGGGTCATGACAAGTTGGTATCAGAGCTCCAAGTTCATAGGTTCTATGAGTCACGAGCAAGTTTAGTTGAGTCTTTTGGATTGGTACAGAGATGTCTGTACTCATCTTCGAAAGGCCATAGAACTATTAGGAAAACTCCACTTCTTTTATTCCTGTCATGCAGATTTGATGATTTCGAAGTTTTAGCCTTTGCATCTCTATTCTCTTACATATGGTGAGGACACGATCTACCGGATCAGCTAAGTAGACACCCATGCCCCTTTCTAGTGCCGTGAGAGGAGGGGGCCAAGGTAGAGGCCGAGGAGGGGCACGTGACATAGCTAGAGCACGTGTCATAGCAGCAGTCAAGGAGCCACCAGTGGCTTCGGTTGGGGGATAGGCACCATAGGCTCCTGTTTTTACCCCCAAACTTCAGGAGAGATTTGTGTAGTACTTGAGCATGTTTGGTACATTGGCTCAGGCAGGATTGATCGCAGATTTGGGGAGGAGCTCATACTCCCACCGCACGTACTCTAGAGCAGCGGGTTGACATTGGTCAGGTTCCGAGTGTGGTGTCGGTACGACATGTTATTCCAGTTCAATGTGTGGTTAGGCCAGAGGCATCAGAGGACCAGAAAAGGCTTGAGAGGTTTAAGAGGTATACTCCACCAACTTTCAGTGGCACAGCTACCCAGGATGCACAAGGCTTTCTAGAGAATTGTCACCATATTCTCTGCACCATGGGTATTGTGGAAGTGAGCAGAGTTGCTTTTACTACATTTCAGCTGTCGCGAGTAGCGTATCAGTGGTGGCAGGTTTATGAGGAGGGTATGCTAGCCGATGTAACACCACCCACTTGGGCTCTGTTTTGAGAGATGTTTTTGAGGGAGTTTGTTCCCTAGACCCTCCGGGATGCGTGGCGCATAGAGTTTGAGCAGCTGCGTCAAGGCACCATGATGATGTCGGAGTATGCCACTAGGTTCAGTGAGTTATCCTGTCATGCACCTACTTTTGTTCCTACAGTCAGAGTGCGAGTCCGCAGATTATTGAGGGGCTCAGTTATGGTCTTAGATTCAGCATGGCTCGGGAGTTGGAGATTGATACTCCATTTCAGCAGGTTGTGGAGATTGCTATGAGGTTAAAGCGTATCCGAGGTGAGGAGAGGGAGGATAAGGAGACCAAGAGGTCTCGAGGTTCTGGAGGATTCAGTGGATTCTACTCTTCAATTATGACCTATCACGATGGAGGCTCGGGAAGTTGGCCAGTCCAGTCTGCACTTTGGACTACTCGTGGTGCTCCAGTTAGTCATGGACCTCAAAGTACTCATATAGCGCAGTCATCTTTTAGTGCACCACCTGCACGGGGTTCCTACAACGGTTATTCAAGTTACCCAGCACAGACTCAGTCCCAACAACGATGTCTGTAGAGGGATTTTTATGAGTGTGGTGATACTAGGCACATCATGAGAGATAGTCCTAGACTCGGGAGAGGTGGATTCTATCAGAGCACTCAAGCTATGGGCCCCATTCCAGTTGCTATCGCACCTACACAACCAGCTATGGGTGGAGGATAGGTGAGTAGAGGGCGCCCTATAGGTGGAGGATTGGCCCGTTGATTTGCTTTCTGTAGTATGGCTGAGGCTGCTGCACCAGATAGTGTCGTTACAGGTACGTTTTTGATTTGTCATAGAGGAGCATCATTCTTATTTAGATTCGGTTCTACCTATCGGAGTGATCCTCATATCTTGCTTCATACATGGGTGAGTTTCATGATTCTTGTACTGTACTTTATGTGTTTACCCCTATTCGGAGATTCTATAGTGGTAGCCCTTGTCTGTCGTCTTGGTTAGTTCACAATTGATAGCTATAAGACTAGAATGAACTTTCTGTTACTCATAACGGTAAGTTTTGAGGTAATTTCTAGATGGTTTGGTTACAATTTGTGATTTAGGTGCTTTACCGGTATGGGAAGTTCGTTAAATGTTGTGATTTTGTTCGCAAAATTCGTTTAGTGGAAGGTATCAGTTAGTTTGATGTGTATTTTACTTGTCATTCAGAGTTGAGAATAGATCCTTGCATTTTCGTGTGGTTTGATATATTTGAACCGGGCTGCCGCGGTGGAGTTATACTAGGATGAGATCCTTGTGATTAGTTCCTATGATTTTATTCTCCCTTGTGGAATGGATCCGTAGTATGGTCTTGATAGGGAGTTGTACCTGTCGGACGTGTTTCATAGTTTTCTCATGTGTTTCTCTTTCCATATTCAACCATATTCATGTCGTGCTTATTGGGTTTAGTTTGTGAGGTATGTGCCCAGGTGGCGTTTGGTAGTGACTTGTTGATTTGGGTGGATGGTTATGGGATCTTCATGTTTCATGCATCGTCGTCAGTGTTGTGAAGGTTTGGAACAGGGTCCTAACTATAATAAGATTATTTACCGGTGCTGGATTTGGTTATGAGCAACTATCATGGTCAGAGTTGTTTTTATGGGCATATGTGTGATGTGTTACATCATGTGGTTATGACTTATGGGTGTATGCATGAGCTGTGGCAGCTGGTTGAGGTTGATATAGTGTGTATATGTGGGAATCTGGTCTTCGGGGTATGATCGGATGGTGAAAAATTTGGTTCTAAGGCTTATTGGTGTGGGTGGAAGGAATAATCTTCACTTGAGAAGGTGTTATCTGGATTATGTGGATTCAGGTGACGTGGCATCTCCCGCGAGTATATGTATGGTGAGTTCATTCAGTGATTTTGTGGCTTTGAAACGATTCTTGGAATGTTCGAGGACGAACATTTGTTTAAGAGGGGGAGAATGTAACGACCGACCAGTCGTTTTGAGAATTAGCATTCCGTTCGGTGGCTTAAGGTCTCGAGCAGCTTCGTATTGTGTATCATGACTTGCGTGTGTGGCCGGGTTCGGTTTTCAGATGATTTGGGATTAATTTGGAAGAATGATTCTTGTTTTAGAAGCATAAGCGGCAAGTTGACCGAAGTTTGACTTTTGCGTAGACGACTCTAGAATGGTATTTTGATGATTCCACACCCGGATTTGCATTTGGATGTTTCTAGAAGGTTTTGACACTATTTGTTTAAAGTTGCATTTTGATGGTTTGGAAAGTTCATAGGTTTGACCGAGAGTTAACTTTGATATTATCGGGTTCCAATTATTATTTTAAGAGTTGTAATAGGTTCAATATGTCATTTGAAACTTGTATGCAAAATTTGGGTACATTCTGGATTGGTTAGGCTTGAATTGGATGCTTCGTTCGAAGTTTGATGTTTATGAACTTAAGAGATTGATCTTGATCGATGATTCATGGTTTTGATGTTGTTATGTGGGATTTATGCCTTGAGTAGGTCCGTATTATGTTTTGGGACTTATTGGTATGTTCGGAGGGGGTCCCGAGGGGCTCAGGTGAGTTTCAGATAAGTTTGGGTTGTGTTGCGCTCATTTTTGATGTTTCGACGTCGTTTCTTCAAGCATAAATGGTACTACATTAAGAAAATGAGCACCAATTTCTGTTTTTATTGAAGCATTAGATGCATATCGTAATTATGGAGCCATATCAAAATGAATCGTTGAATTTGGCCATCGTATGAGGGAGTTATGCTCATTTTAGTGTCGGAGAAGAGATCTCGTGTTGGTGCTTCACAGATGCGAAGTTGGGTCCGCATCTGCAATCCTGTAGGTGCGAAAGTGGTCCTCAGACGCAGAAATGACAATTAGAAATGTGCAGGTGCGGCTTTTTGGGCGCAAAAGTAGAAATGCTTGTGTATAAAAAAATAGACTGCGTTCTTTTGGTATTTTGAGCAAATCTTGAGTTCTAGACTCTGATTGAGGTGATTTTGCGGCGTTATTCTTTACTTTAATGGGGGTCATTATATGATCTACATGTTTGTATTTAAACGTGATTCAGTAGTTCATTTGTGAATTAATCCAGTTGTGGTTGGAGAATTGGGGTTTTTTTTTTTTTATCAAAAACTTTTCTGAAGAGAATAATTGGGTTTTAAACATCGATTTGGAGTCGGAATTGGATGAAATTAGTATGGTTGGACTCGTAATCGAATGGGTTGTCGGAATTTGTGAATTTTATTGGGTTCCTAGGTGCGGTCCCGGGGTTGACTTTTTGGGTTGACCTTTTAGTTTTCATTAAAGATCGAAGCTTTATGGTCCGGAATTATTTTCTATGGTTTTTATTTATAATATTAAGATATTTTGGCTAGATTTGAGCTGTCCGGATGTTGTTTCATACGAGAAGGTCATTTTAGAGTGTTAGTTTAGCTTGTTTGAGGTAAGTATCTTGCCTAACTTTGTATGGGGGAACTACCCATTAGGATTTGAGTTATTTGTGCTATTTGTGTTATATGAAAGCAGTGTACGTGAGGTGACGAATGCGTACTCGGGCTTATATGTGAAAATTGACCGTTTAGACTCTTAGGCTTCTTTCATGTATCTATTTTAAAATTCTAGCACATTTTATATATTTTGTTTGTCATGTTTACTCTCACATGCTTGATTTGAAGTTGTTGTTACATGTCATATCCTTTACTTGTCAAATTTACTCTTGTATGTTTTATTTGGAGTTGATACCTCTTTTATTGTAATGTGACCTCCTTTATTATTGAGTTACTCATAATTGAAATTATTGTTAAATGATATCCTTTGCATTGCCAGGTTATTCTCATGCACTTAGACATAGTGGCTTATTCGTGTCGTCTCTCTCATTGTTAGCCTATTTCATACTCTAGAATCTGAAATTTGTCATTTCATGGAAATATATTCATTATCGAGTTTATTCTTAAGCAATTAATTTAAGTTGAAGTTGTTGAAAGTCATTAATCTATTTTAATTGAAGTTGTGTTTAAAGGGGGTGAATTCATTGCATAGTTACTTTCCGTTCATTTTGTTGTTATTGAAATTCTATACACATTGTGTTTAAGCCGTGGGCTACTTGTTATGAAAATATTGATATTGTTGGTTCTTTAGGAAAGGTTGTGGCCTATGGCACTTGTGGTAAGAGTTGATATGTCATGTTGTTGTGATGTTAGCAGATGTGAATTATGGTGTGGATTGGTTGTTATTATGCGGACCAGAAGGGTGGCATCTCACTGCTATTGATTGTGCGGAATGATATGGGTGGCTACTGTTTTATTGTCCGGGCGGAGCGATAAGGGTGGCTATTATGTGAAGTTATACGGGTGGCTATCAGAGTGATACGGGTGGCTAATGATATTGTCAGGGCGGAATGATACAGGTGGCTATCGGAGTGATACGAGTGGCTAATGATATTGTCAGGGCGGAGTGATACGGGTGGCTGTCATGACCCGAATCTCAAACCAGGTCGTGATGGCGCCTCTCGTGAAGACAAGGCCAACCAATTCGAACTATAACTCGATTTAAGCAGTTAAGACAGTACTTACATATTTTAATAACAGCAAATTGCAGAAACATAGCTAACCATCCTAACAACAACCCAAACCGGGGTGTCACAATGTCATGAGCAACTAATGAAATCCTAATAACAAGATTACTATTACAACATCTCTGGCACAATTGTTTGAAGAAAGTGGAAACAACAAGATAAAAGAGATACGGAGCTGCGGACGCCAACAGCTACCTCGTAGTCTCCGAATCACCGCTCTGACTGTCGTAGTCAATGCCTCGAAGCAGAATCAATAACACCTGAATCTGCACACATGGTGCGGGGAGTAATGTGAGTACTTCCAACTCAGTGAGTAATGCATATAAATAATGGCTGAAAGTAAGGAAACACGTAAAGCACAAGGCAATGCGTAATGAAGCAGTAAAACATTATGTGAAAATAGTAAATCCGTGAGAAATCAAGCATAATCTTCCCAGCTCTGGTTACCAGTTGCCATTATTACCAATTGTAACACCCCTGGGCTCAGTATTATTTAAAAATCACGCCCCTCGGGCAATATCATTTTAAAAACAGTATCATCTCCCCAGCTCTAGTTACCAGTTGCCATTGTTACCAACTGTAACATCACAGGGCTATATTTTTAGAATCATCTCCCTAGCTCTAGTTACTAGTTGCCATTGTTACCAACTGTAACATCATTGGGTATCCTGCGCTCACTGGGGGCGTACAGACTCCGGGAGGGGCCCCTTACGGTCCAAGCGCTATATCATATCTCGTGGCGGCGTGCCACCCGATCCCATTTACATCATTTAAAATGTCATTTAAATCTCAAAACTAAGTAAAAGTGATTGAGTTGTAAAACAGTGGAAAACATCATGACTGTGTTCAAGTAATGAATCAAAACAGTGAGGAAACAGTGATAAATACCCCTGAAGGGTTCAAATAACCGGCACGAAGCCTAAATATGGAAATCAGCCCAAAACATGATGATATCAAACATGTTTCAATCAATATGTAGTAAAAATCATCAATCGGGACGGACCAAGTCACAATCCCCAGTAGTAAACGACCCCACACTCATCATCGAGCGCGTGCCTCACCTCAATTTAGCACTACGATGTGCAATCCGGGTTTTCAAACCCTCAGAACATCATTTACAATCACTACTCACCTCAAACCGGCTAAATTTCTAGCCCACGACGCCTTTGCCCTTCGAATTGGCCTCCACGTGCGTCGAATCTATCCAAATTCAGAGCAATTACGTCACAATATGTTGAGGGAACAAAGCCCAAGCGAAAACAACCGAAAATATCAAGAAATCCCGAAATTAGTAAAACCCGAGCCCCGTGCCCACTTCTCGAAGTTCAGAAATTTTCACATCAAAGGGTTCCTTATCTCCCAATGAGTTCAACCATACAAAAATTATCAAATTCCGACATCAGATTGGCTTCAAATCTTAAATTTTCGTTCTTGGAAGATTTGGTAAAAATCTAATTTTTCTTCCATAAATTCATGGATTCATGATGTAAATTAGTATCGAATCATGATCTATAAAGGATTTATGATAAAGAACACTTACCTCGTTCAAATTTGTGGAAACCCCTCTAAAAATCGCCCAAACCGAGTTCCCCCAACTCTATTTTTGTCAAAAATGACCAAAACCCGCGTTTTATAGTGTTTTTCTACGTCGGGTGCCACAAGTGGTGCCGGGCGCTGCCTGTGGCGCTGGTTCCAGTAGCTACCCTGGGCGCTGGTAATTTTTCCCTGACACAGAAATAGGCATAACTTTCTCATACGATGTCCGAATTAGACGATTCTTTTGCTATGACTCCGAAATTTCGATAGGGATCTAATGCTTCAATTAAAACTGAATTTGGAGCCCATTTGCATAATATGATACCACTTATTCTTGAAGAGACGACATCGACACATTCTTGAAATGCCCAAGTTAAACTCCATCAACCATCCAAAATCCATTCGAGGCCCTCGGGACTTCAACCAAATATATCAACAAATCTTAAAACATCATATGGACTTAGTCGAGGCCTCAAATCACATCAAACAATTCTAAATACACGAATCATACCCCAATTCAAGCCTAATGAAACTAACAAATTCCAACTTCTACATTCGATGCCGAACCCTATCAAATCGAGTCCGATTGACCTCAAATTTTGGACACAAGTCATAAATAACATAACGGACCTATGAAGATTTTCAGAACTGGATTCCGACCCTGATATCAAAAAGTCAACTTCTCGGTCAAACTTTCCAAAAATCTTCTATTTTCCAACATTTGCCAAAATGCGTTGAATTGTCCTACGGACTTCCAATTTCAAATATGGACATACGCCTAAGTCCGAAATCACCATTCGAAGCTATAGAAACTCTCGAAATTCCATTCCGACCCTCGGATCAAAATCTCGTCTAACAACCGAAAATCACCAAAATACTACTCCGCCAATTCAAGCTTAATTCTACACCGGACCTCCAATACCAATTCCGATCACACTCCTAAGTCATAAATCACCTCCCGAAGCTAACCGAACCATCGAAACTCACATCCGAGCCCTCTAACTCATAAGTCAACATCCGGTTGACTTTTTCAGCTTAAACCTTCTTAAAAGAGACTAAGTGTATCATTTCTTGCCAAACTCACTCCTAACGCAAACTACTCAACTCGATCAAATGAAACATGGATAACGAAGCATAATGAGACGAAAAATGGGGAAAACGGAGCGGTAACTCACGAGACGACTAGCTGTATCGTCATATTCTCCCCCACTTAAACAAATGTTCGTCCTCGAATGAGTCAAGAAACATACCTGAAGCCTCAAATAGGTGAGGATATCTGCTCCGCATCTCCTGCTCGGTTTCCTATGTAGCCTCCTCCACGGACCGACCTCTCCACTGCACTTTCACTGAAGCTATCTCCTTGGACCTCAACTTCCGAATCTGACGACCCAAAATCGCCACTGGCTCCACATCATAGGTCATATCATCGTCCAACTGAATCGTGCTGAAGTCCAAAATATGAGACGGATCCCAATATACTTCCGGAGCATAGAAACATGAAATACTGGGTGAACACTCGACAGACTGGATGGCAAAGCAAGCTCATAAGCCACCTCCCCGATCCTCCGAAGTACTTCAAACGGCCCAATGAACCGAGGACTTAATTTCCCTTTCTTCCCGANCTGGGCTATATTTCCATAATCATCTCCCCAGCTCTAGTTACCAGTTGCCATTGTTACCAACTGTAACATCACTGGGCTATATTTCCATAATCATCTCCCCAGCTCTAGTTACCAGTTGCCATTGTTACCAACTGTAACATCACTGGGCTATATTTTTAGAATCATCTCCCTAGCTCTAGTTACTAGTTGCCATTGTTACCAACTGTAACATCATTGGGTATCCTGCGCTCACTGGGGGCGTACAGACTCCGGGAGGGGCCCCTTACGGTCCAAGCGCTATATCATATCTCGTGGCGGCGTGCCACCCGATCCCATTTACATCATTTAAAATGTCATTTAAATCTCAAAACTAAGTAAAAGTGATTGAGTTGTAAAACAGTGGAAACCAACATGACTGTGTTTAAGTAATGAATCAAAACAGTGAGGAAACAGTGATAAATACCCCTGAAGGGTTCAAATAACCGGCACGAAGCCTAAATATGGAAATCAGCCCAAAACATGATGATATCAAACATGTTTCAATCAATATGTAGTAAAAATCATCAATCGGGACGGACCAAGTCACAATCCCCAGTAGTAAACGACCCCACACTCATCATCGAGCGCGTGCCTCACCTCAATTTAGCACTACGATGTGCAATCCGGGTTTTCAAACCCTCAGAACATCATTTACAATCACTACTCACCTCAAACCGGCTAAATTTCTAGCCCACGACGCCTTTGCCCTTCGAATTGGCCTCCACGTGCGTCGAATCTATCCAAATTCAGAGCAATTACGTCACAA
>MCJB01024959.1:16815-96733 GCA_002018475.1 Nicotiana obtusifolia | reverse complement strand
TTCCAACTTCTACATTCGATGCCGAACCCTATCAAATCGAGTCCGATTGACCTCAAATTTTGGACACAAGTCATAAATAACATAACGGACCTATGAAGATTTTCAGAACTGGATTCCGACCCTGATATCAAAAAGTCAACTTCTCGGTCAAACTTTCCAAAAATCTTCTATTTTCCAACATTTGCCAAAATGCGTTGAATTGTCCTACGGACTTCCAATTTCAAATATGGACATACGCCTAAGTCCGAAATCACCATTCGAAGCTATAGAAACTCTCGAAATTCCATTCCGACCCTCGGATCAAAATCTCGTCTAACAACCGAAAATCACCAAAATACTACTCCGCCAATTCAAGCTTAATTCTACACCGGACCTCCAATACCAATTCCGATCACACTCCTAAGTCATAAATCACCTCCCGAAGCTAACCGAACCATCGAAACTCACATCCGAGCCCTCTAACTCATAAGTCAACATCCGGTTGACTTTTTCAGCTTAAACCTTCTTAAAAGAGACTAAGTGTATCATTTCTTGCCAAACTCACTCCTAACGCAAACTACTCAACTCGATCAAATGAAACATGGATAACGAAGCATAATGAGACGAAAAATGGGGAAAACGGAGCGGTAACTCACGAGACGACTAGCTGTATCGTCATATTCTCCCCCACTTAAACAAATGTTCGTCCTCGAATGAGTCAAGAAACATACCTGAAGCCTCAAATAGGTGAGGATATCTGCTCCGCATCTCCTGCTCGGTTTCCTATGTAGCCTCCTCCACGGACCGACCTCTCCACTGCACTTTCACTGAAGCTATCTCCTTGGACCTCAACTTCCGAATCTGACGACCCAAAATCGCCACTGGCTCCACATCATAGGTCATATCATCGTCCAACTGAATCGTGCTGAAGTCCAAAATATGAGACGGATCCCAATATACTTCCGGAGCATAGAAACAGGAAATATTGGGTGTACACTCGACAGGCTGGGTGGCAAAGCAAGCTCATACGCCAACTCCCCAATTCTCCGAAGCACTTCAAATGGCCCAATGAACCGAGGACTCAATTTCCCTTTCTTCCCGAATCTCATAACACCCTTCATGGGCAAAACCTTCAGCAAGACTTTCTCACCCACCATGTAGGACACATCCCGGAGTTTTCTATCGGCATAACTCTTTTGCCTCGACTGCGCTGTACGGAGCCTCTCCTGGATTACTTTCACCTTTACTAGAGCATCCCGAACCAAGTCAGTCCCCAATAGCCTAGCCTCGCAGTGCTCGAACCAACCAACTGGAGATCTACACCGTCTCCCATACAAAGCCTCATACGGAGCCATTTGAATACTTGACTGGTAGCTGTTGTTATAAGCGAACTCTGCAAGCGGCAGAAACTCATCCCATAAGCCTCCGAAATCAATAGTGCATGCCCGTAACATGTCCTCCAATATCTGAATAGTACGCTCGGACTGCCCATCTGTCTGAGGATGAAAAGCTGTGCTCAACTCCACCTGAGTACCCAACTCCCTCTGCACGGCTCTCCAAAACTGCAAAGTGAACTGAGTACCTCTATCTGAAATGATAGAAACTGGAACACCATACAGCCGAACAATCTCTCGGATATAAATCCTTGCCAACCGTTCTGAAGAATAGGTAGTACACACAGGAATGAAGTGCGCGGACTTGGTCAGCCGATCCACAATCACCCAAATAGCATCGAACTTCTTCAAAGTACGTGGGAGTCCAACAACAAAGTCCATAGTGATCCGCTCCCATTTCCACTCGGGAATAGCTATGTGCTGAAGCAACCCACCCAGTCTCTGATGTTCATATTTTACTTGCTAACAGTTGAGACACCAAGCTACGAATTCCACAATATCCTTCTTCATTCTTCTCCACCAATAGTGTTGTTTCAAGTTCTGATACATCTTTGCGGCACCCGGATGAATGGAATACCGTGAGCTATGGGCCTCCTCCAGAATCAACTCCCGAAGCCCATCCACATTGGGCACACAAATCCGGCCCTGCATCCTCAACACTCCATCGTCGGTGATGGTCACATCTTTAGCATCATTATGCTGAACTCTGTCCTTAAGGACAAGCAAATGCCGATCGTCATACTGACGCTCCCTGTTGCGATCATATAATGAAGGCCGAGAAACCACGCAAGCCAACACCCGATTGGATTCCGAGATGTCTAGTCTCACAAACCTATTGGCCAAGGTTTGGACATTGACTGCGAGAGGTCTCTCCCAACTGGAATGTATGCCAGACTCCCCATACTCACTGCCTTTCGGCTCAAAGCATCGGCCACCACATTGGCCTTTCCCGGATGGTATAATATAGTAATATCATAGTCCTTGAGCAACTCCAACCATCGCCGCTGCCTCAAATTTAGATCCTTTTGCTTGAACAAATGTTGAAGGCTACGGTGATCAGTAAATACCTCACAAGATACTCCGTACAAGTAATGCCTCCAAATTTTCAAAGCATGAACTATGGCAGCCAACTCCAAGTCATGCACGGGGTAGTTCTTCTCATGAGGCTTCAACTGACGAGAAGCATAAGCAATAACTCTACCCTCCTGCATTAGTACACAACCGATCCCAACTCTCGAGGCATCACAATATACGATATACGAACCTGAGGCTGATGGTAGAACCAATACTGGAGCAGTGGTCAAGGCTGTCTTGAGCTTTTGAAAGCTCTCCTCACACTTGTCCGACCATACAAATGGAACACCCTTCTGAGTCAATTTGGTCAAGGGCCACACAATGGATGAGAATCCCTGAACAAATCGGCGATAGTAGCCTGCCAACCCAAGAAAGCTACGAATCTCTGTGACTGAGGACGGTCTAGGCCAACTCTGAACCGCCTCTATCTTCTTTGGATCAACCTGTATGCCCTCGCTGGACACTACGTGTCCCAAGAAAGCCACTGAGTCGAGCCAAAACTCACACTTAGAGAATTTTGTATAAAGCTTCTCCTCTCTCAATCTCTGCAGTACAACTCGCAAATGCTCTGCGTGCTCTTCCTGACTACGCGAGTACACCAGGATATCATCAATGAATACCACAACGAACGAATCTAGATAAGGCCGAAATACATTGTTCATCAACTGCATGAACGTTGCTGGGGCATTGGTTAGCCCAAAAGACATAACAAGAAACTCATAGTGACCATATCTAGTCTGGAAAGCAGTCTTAAGAATGTCTGCATCCCTAATATTTAACTGGTGATATCCTGAATGGAGATCAATCTTGGAGAACACTCATGCTCCCTGAAGCTGATCAAATAAGTCATCAATGCGAGACAAAGGATATTTGTTCTTGATTGTTACCTTGTTCAATTGCCTATAATCAATGCACATTCTCATCGTGCCATCCTTCTTTTTCACAAATAAAACCAGTGCACCCCAAGGTGACACACTAGGCCGAATGAACCCCTTATCTAGGAGTTCCTGAAGTTGCTCCTTTAATTCTTTCAACTCTGCTGGTGCCATACGATATGGCGGAATAAAAATGGGCTGAGTGCCCGGCACCAGGTCAATACCAAAATCAATATCCCTATCCGGTGGCATGCCCGGCAGGTCTGCAGGAAATACATCGGGAAAATCCCTCACAACTAGGACAGAATCGATGCTTGGAGCCTCAGCTCCAACATCCCTCACAAAGCCAGATATGAAAGACAACCCTTCCCAACCATACGCTGGGCCTTTAAGAACGATATCACCCTACTAGGGACATAATCAGTCACGCCACGCCACTCGATCCGCGGCACATCCGGCATAGCCAAAGTAACTGTCTTAGCATGACAGTCTAAAATAGCACGACACGGAGATAACCAATGCATGCCCAAAATGACATCAAAGTCTACCATGCTTAATAGCAATAGGTCCACTCGGGTCTCCAGACCCCAATAGTTACTACACACGACCGGTACACACGGTCTACAATAACAGTATCGCCCACCGGGTAGACACATGAACAGGTAAAGCAAGAAACTCACGGGGCATACCCAAATAATTAGCAAAATATGAGGACACATATGAATAGGTGGAACCGGGATCAAATAATACCGAGGCATCTTTGTGGCAGACCGAAATAATACCTGTAATAACGGCATCTGAAGCACTGGCATCTGTCCTGCCTGGAATAGCAGAGAATCGAGCCTGGCCACTGCCTGCTCGACCTCCCCCTCTAGGGCCACCTCTAGCTGCCTGACCTCCGCCCCTAGCTGGCTGGGCGGGTGGTAAAGTAACTGGAGCAGAAGTCGAGGGCTGACCCCTTTGTTGGAACGATCTAGCACCACGATGAGGATAGTGCCTCCACACGTGGCCCATCTCGCCACACTCATAATAACTCCCTAGTGCTCTAGCAGATGCACTCGGCATAGAAGGACCCTGGGCCGACGGAGCATGAGCTGGAAGGGGGCTGAGTGATGACTGGTCCGGCTGCAACCCATGATAACCACGACCTGCAGATGCCCCACGGTACTCTGGACGAGCTAACTGAGCAGGCCTGAAGGAACGAGCTCTACCCTGCTGTAACTGGCCTCTCGAAGGAGTACCACTGTAACTACCCGGTCCTCGAGGCCTCTTAGCCTCCCTCTCCTCTCGCTCCTGACGGTGAACCGTCTCAATCTCGCGAGCTATGTCAACCACCTCCTCGAAGGTAGCACCCAATACTCTCTCCCTGGTCATGAGGATACGGAGATGATAGTTAAGGCCACCCACAAACCTCCTGATCCTTTCACGATCAGTCGGTACCATCCAGACGGCATGTCGAGCCAACTCAGAAAATCTTGACTCATATTGTGACACAGTCATATCCCCCTGTCGCAGCCATTCAAACTATCTGCGCAGCTCCTCTTTGCGGGACTGCGACACATACTTCTCCAAGAAAAGAGAGGAGAATTGTTGCCAAGTATGGGCGCTGCATCAACCGGCCTACGCCTCTCATACGCCTCCCACCAATTAAAGGCGGCTCCCGTAAACTGAAATGTGGTAAATGCCACACCACTAGACTCAAGAATCCCAGCTGTCCGGAGTATTCGTTGACACTTGTCAAGAAAACCCTAGGCATCCTCGCCTTCAGCACCACTGAATGACGGAGGCTGGAGTCTGCCAAACCTCTCAAGACGACGCTGCTCATCATCTGGCATAACTGGTACTTTGAATTCCTGAGCTGGTGCAACCGGCTGGCTGGAGGTGCCCCCTGCATCTGAAGTCCCTGCGCTGCCTGCTCAGGTGTACGAGCAGCAGGGGTCTGATTGCCTCCCCCCGCCTGTGAAGTAGTTGCGGCTGTGGTGGCTGAAACCGCCTGAGCCAGGCCAGTGCAAACAGATAATATTTGAGCCAAGGTATCCTGAAGACCTGGAATAGCGATAGGCACAGCTGGTGCTTGAATTGGTGCTGCTGGAGCCTGTTCTTGAGTTGGGACAGCTGGTGGATCAACAGATGCTGCCCTCGCTGCTCTGCCTCTACCACGATCACGACCGCGTCCTCGGCCTCTGGTGGCCTCAGTGGGTGGTACTGGTGGTCGTCCACCTCGTCCGGTAGTTCGCGGCCTCACCATCTGTGAGAGAACAGGATAGCAGAAGTTTAGTGCTCGGATCAACAAGTTCGCACGACAAGAATTTCAAGAATATGGAGTTTTCCTAGAAATGTTCTGCAGCCTCTCGAAGATAAGTATAGACGTCTCCGTACCGATCCGCGAGACTCTACTAAACCCGCTCATGACTCGTGAGACCTATGTAACCTAGGCTCTGATACCAACCTGTCACGACCCGAATCCCAAACCCGGTCGTGATGGCGCCTCTCATGAAGACAAGGCCAGCCAATTCGAACTATAACTGGATTTAAGCAGTTAAGACAGTACTTACATATTTTAATAACAGCAAATTGCAGAAACATAGCTAACCATCCCAACAACAACCCAAACCGGGGTGTCACAATGTCATGAGCAACTAATGAAATCCTAATAACAAGATTACTATTACAACATCTCTGGCACAATTGTTTGAAGAAAGTGGAAACAATAAGATAAAAGAGATACGGAGCTGCGGACGCCAACAGCTACCTCGTAGTCTCCGAATCACCGCTCTGACCGTTGTAGTCAATGCCTCGGAGCGGAATCAATAATGCCTGAATTTGCACACATGGTGCAGGGAGTAATGTGAGTACTTCCAACTCAGTGAGTAATGCATATAAATAATGGCTGAAAGTAAGGAAACACGTAAAGCACAAGGCAATGCGTAATGAAGCAGTAAAACATTATGTGAAAATAGTAAATCCGTGAGAAATCAAGCATAATCTTCCCAGCTCTGGTTACTAGTTGCCATTGTTACCAACTGTAACACCCATGGGCTCAGTATTATTTAAAAATCACGCCCCTCGGGCAATATCATTTTAAAAACAGTATCATCTCCCTAGCTCTAGTTACCAGTTGCCATTGTTACCAACTGTAACATCACTAGGCTATATTTCCATAATCATCTCCCCAGCTCTAGTTACCAGTTGCCATTGTTACCAACTGTAACATCACTGGGTATCTTGCGCTCACTAGGGGCGAACAGACTCCGGGAGGGGCCCCTTACGGCCCAAGCGCTATATCATATCTCGTGGCGGCGTGCCACCCGATCCCATTTACATCATTTAAAATGTCATTTAAATCTCAAAACTAAGTAAATATGATTGAGTTGTAAAATAGTGGAAACCAACATGACTGTGTTTAAGTAATGAATCAAAATAGTGAGGAAACAGTGATAAATACCCTCGAAGGGTTCAAATAACTGGCACGAAGCCCAAATATGGCAATCAGCCCAAAACATGATGATATCAAACAAGTTTCAATCAATATGTAGTAAAAATCATCAATTGGGACGGACCAAGTCACAATCCCCAATAGTAAACGACCCCACGCTCATCATCGAGCGCGTGCCTCACCTCAATATAGCACTACGATGTGCAATCCGGGTTTTCAAACCCTCAGAACATCCCATGACGCCTTTGCCCTTCGAATTGGCCTCCACGTGCGTCAAATCTATCCAAATTCAGAGCAATTACGTCACAATATGTTGAGGGAACAAATCCCAAGCGAAAACAACTGAAAATATCAAGAAATCCCGAAATTAGCAAAACCTGAGCCTCGGGCCGCTTCTTGAAGTTCAGAAATTTTCACATCAAAGGGTTCCTTATCTCCCAACGAGTTCAACCATACGAAAATTATCAAATTCCGACATCGGATTGACTTTCAAATCTTAAATTTTCGTTCTTGGAAGATTTGGTAAAAATCTGATTTTTCTTCCATAAATTTATGGATTCATGATGTAAATTAGTATCGAATCATGATCTATAAAGGATTTATGATAAAGAACACTTACCTCATTCAAATTTGTGGAAACCCCTCTAAAAATCGCCCAAACCGCGCTCCCCCAACTCTATTTTTGTCAAAAATGGCCAAAACCCCCGTTTTATAGTGTTTTTCTGCCTCGGACGCCACAGGCGGCGCCGAGTGCTGCCTGTGGTGCTGGTTCCAGTAGCTACCCTGGGCGCTGGCGATTTTTTCCTGACATAGAAATAGGCATAACTTCCTCATACGATGTCCGAATTGGACGATTCTTTTTGCTATGAGTCCGAAATTTCGATACGGATCTAATGATTCAATTAAAACTGAATTTGGAGCCCATTTGCATAATATGATACCACTTATTCTTGAAGAGACGACATCGATACATTCTTGAAATGCCCAAGTTAAACTCTATCAACCATCCAAAATCCATTCGAGGCCCTCGGGACTTCAACCAAATATATCAAAAAATCTTAAAACATCATATGGACTTAGTCGAGGCCTCAAATTACATCAAACAATTCTAAATACACGAGTCATACCCCAATTCAAGCCTAATGAAACTAACAAATTCGAACTTCTACATTCGATGCCGAACCCTATCAAATCGAGTCCGATTGACCTCAAATTTTCCACACAAGTCATAAATAACATAACAGACCTATGAAGATTTTCAGAACTGGATTCCGACCCCGATATCAAAAAGTCAACTTCTCGGTCAAACTTTCCAAAAATCTTCTATTTTCCAACATTCGTCAAAATGCGTTGAATTGTCCTACGGACTTCCAATTTCAAATCTAGACATAATCCTAAGTCCGAAATCAACATACGAAGCTATAGCAACTCTCGGAATTCCATTCCGACCCTCGGATCAAAATCTCGCCTAACAACCGGAAATCGCCAAAATACTACTCCACCAATTCAAGCTTAATTCTACACCGGACCTCCAAAACCAATTCCGATCACACTCCTAAGTCATAAATCACCTCTCGAAGCTAACTGAACCATCGAAACTCACATCCGAGCCCTCTAACTCATAAGTCAACATCCGGTTGACTTTTCCAGCTTAAGCCTTCTTAAAAGAGACTAAGTTTCTCATTTCTTGCCAAACTCTCTCCTAACGCAAACTACTCAACTCGATCACATAAAACATGGATAACGAAGCATAATGAGACGGAAAATGGGGAAAACGGAGCGGTAACTCCGAGACGACTAGCCGGGTCGTCACAGTGGCAATGTCACAGACGGTGTATGATGGCCTGGGGGCATTATGTTGATAATATTGATGTGATGGTGTGATTTTCCTTTGTGACTCGTTGTGTTTCTTCAATGAGATACTCGATGTCTTTGATATTACTTGTTGACTTGTGCTGTAATAGTATACTAGCACAAGCATACACCGTAACATGCCACTTATACTAGTTCAAGAGTATGAAACTTGACCTTTTTTGATCATGACCATGTATTCTTGTATTATCTGCTTTCATTATGATTTTGGGCATGTGACCACGCCGGGCGGATTGTGATTGAGAGCCTGTGATCATGCCGGGCGGATTGAGATATTGGCACGTGAGTTGTCCGTGCGATGGCTATTAGAAATGTGGGCACAAGGTGCCGTGAGCATATGATTGTGGTTTGAGACTCGTGACTTGTGATTATGCGATGAGGCATCTCGCAGTAATTTGTTATGAAACTTGTGTTAGAACGACTTGATTAGTTGATTGTCATTTGTTCCCTTATATGTTCTTGTTGGTACTTTAACAGTGTTCTTATTACTTTACTGTTTATATCATATGTTGATTCATGTTGCCATTTACCGATTTCTTCTTTCATTATTAGCTTGATTCTTCTTTTGACCCGTTAAGGGCCTCATACGAAGTTGCAGAAGCGGAGAAGGAAGAATTACGTGTAAAAATTGATTAGCGGGCTGAGAAGTATGAAGACCTTAAAAATAATTCTGAGATGAACATGAGTTAGATGTTCCTTTGAACTCGCTTCGATACTTCAAAAGAAGCTCGTGACAAAGCTTTTGATATCAATGATAAATTTGAGAAAGCTAATGAAGCTATTGAGACGGTCCAACAAGGTATGAGCTCTCTTACTCTCGAAGAAGAATCCTCGGAGGGTAATGTGGACATCGACTTGATAATTGATGGTGATAAAGACGAATGTACTGAATTACATCCTTCATCCTCGGGCCCGAAAGTTGATTCTCCTACTCAAGTTGCTTCTCCTGGCCCCGTAAATGCTTCTCCTGATCGTTAAGCATTACTTAGTTTGTTTTTGCCTTGTACAACTAAGTTTTTTTTACTTTAAAACATTCTCGAATATTTTGATTTTGTTATGAAACTCATATGAATTTGCTCGCTTGTACTTTTGAGTCTTTGATTTTGTTGCTTATATGCATATATGTTGTCTGAGTAATTTTTTATGACATAATTGAGCACATCTGACTTTAATATAAAAGACGGCCCTTTTATATTTTGTACACTAATGAAGATGACGTCTCATCTTCATGTTCAATGTCAAATATGATTGAGTATTCTATCTTATTTTATATAGGTTATGAACAATTTGAGACTCAAGTTAAGTCCTCGTAATACTTTGAAATATGCATTTATTTATGATTAATGCAACTAATTTTCGATAACCGTATGATTGCTTTTGATGATGATACAATATCTTTGTTGATTGTATTCTATTCGTAAATTTTCCGTAATTTTTCTATATCTTAAAAATATCTTTGTAAGATATAGTCATTCCTTTAGGCTATTCTTTTTAGGCTTGGAGCTTCGTGAAATATTTTTGAAATCTGCCTGTCTAGAATCATATTAAACTAATACTTTCACATGCTATTTTCATATGTCATATAGTCCCCCCAGCGTTTGAGTTCGAAGTGTGAGGACTTAAACACTGGTTCTTGGCACAGATTTTGATATCTGTTCCCTTGGTCCTACTCCTAAAAAGAAAATACATACGGGACTTGGAATTTTCTTAGATGAAGATGACACTTAACCCTTCTAGTTAGACTTGTTCTGACCTTGATCAGGAATAATTAATAGTTCCATGTGTCGATTCAGGTATATTGTCATCCTTCGATCCGGGTTAGCTTTGTGCCTATCACCTAAAAATATTAGTAAAATTATATGAACAAATAAATAATCGAACAATAAGCACCTGACTGTGGGCATTCTCTTAGAAGTAATACTTTTTCAAATATACTACATTCCAATTTGATTGTAGTACTTTCCCATCCATTATTTCCAACTCGTATGCCCCTTTTCCAGCAATGCCTTAAACCCATTACGGTCCTTTCCATCTTGGCCCAAGTTTATCCGCATTAATCTTTTATGTTGTAGGAAAAACCTTTCTAAGGACGAAGTCCCAATTTTGAAGTCTCGTAATATATTCCTTCGATTGAAATATCTTTCTATCCTTTGCTTTTGAGTTGCTATTCCAATTAGAGAAAATTCCTTACGCTCTTCAGTCATATCCAAATTTTTCTTTAGAGCTTCTTCCTTTTGACGATTATGTTTCATTAGAAAATCTTAAACTTGGTTTTTCTATTTCTATCGGGTATCAAAAGCTTCAGTTCTGTAAATGATTGAGAAAGGAGTTTCTCCCGTACTTATTTTTCGTGTTGCTCGGTAAGCCCATAATACTTTCGGTAATACTTCTGGCCATCTTCCTTTCGCAGCTTCTAAGTGCTTCTGGTCATGAACCAAAATCTCACCTAGTCATGATGGTACCTAACCCTAATATGCTAGGTAACCCCAACAACAAACAACACAACTCGATTGAAAGATTATCAATAAATAATAAATGAGATGGTGAAAGTCTATACAACTATCCCAAGGATTTGTAGTACAAGTCACGAGTGACTAAGATTAAGAATACGAATACAACTCTAATATGAATTGAAAGATTACATCATATGTTTGAAATTTACAAAAACAGAAATATAAGTCTTAAACTACCATGAACACGTGGTAGCTTGTATTTGGAACTCTAGTACATCTTCAATGTTGGCCTTCGCCGTCCGCAACAACTCAACTTCAAGATCTGCATGCAGGGTGCAAAATTGTAGTATGAGTATAACCGACCCCATGTACTCATTAAGTATCTTGACTAACCTTAATAAATTAGTGACGAGGTTTTTAAGTCAAAAGATACTCACTTTACTTAACTTGTGCAGCTCAATAACATATAAATATAAACAACAACAATACCAAAATCTAAGCATGAAGTACAGGTAGAGCCATTAGTGCACATAGAAAAGATATGCACAACATCGTGAACAAACCAACAGGTCAGCATATGGAGGAAATATGCATTTGATATCAAATAACCCATTAACAGTTGCATATAGAGAAGATATGCATGAATAAACAAGTCAAGGTGCACATATTGACATATAGAGAAGATATGTACCACGAATCATTTCATCAGTCATAGCAACACATAGAGAAGATATATGTCTAGCATCAATAAATCATCAACAATTGCATGTAGAGAAGATATGTAAAAATAAGCATGTCAAATTACACACCTTGACATATAGGAAAGATACATACAGTCAATGAATTCTTCAAGCAAAGCGGCATATAAAGAAGATATGCATAAAGAGGCATGTATACATTCAGGAGATAGCATATAGATAAGAGATGCAATGAAAATTATGTATACATCCAAGGGGTGCTCATATCATATATGCAAGAAAATAAAATACCGATAAGTTTTCCATAATTCGCGTTACCAGAAACCTATCGTTTCATAACCTAGGGAGATGGATACTTATCCACACGCTGCATGAACAACTCACGTGCCATAATTATGCTAACTGCACATCAAGACCTCGTGCCAAATCAATATCAATATCACAATATTCGCACGATAGAAACTTCATGCTATAGCCTCAGTCCATATCCGAGAACCATATGCAAGAATGAATTTACATAAATAAGAGATAAACATATATAATGCACATGAACAGAGAAATAAAAATGTATAGCATATGCATGCATACATGGGATGATCCCTAGATAGGATGTATGCCTATATGTATCATCATGTCCAATTAAGCATCAAAATCCATATCATAATCTTTAACGTGTGTAAAGAAACTCAAGTAATCACAGAACAATTTAAGGCATAACACAAGATAAAAAGTATGGACGTGTGTTCATAATTTAGTGACTACATTTAAATCAAGTGTATCAATGATCTCAAGAGTAGTTCATATGCTCAAAATAAGGTATCACTAACCTAAACATTATCTCTAGCATGTCATATTGTGCTCAGGTGGTCATTCAACCAAGTAAGATATAGAACATGTAGAACACACAACCAACACGGCATAGAATAATCTAGAATCTATCTCGAGCATAAATAACTATGGCACATGCAGATAAACTCGTCTCCTCGCATATATATCACCCCCATGTGTAGCAAATAACATTATTTATTAGGAAAAATTCCATCAAATCAAAGCTAGGCAAGACACTTACCTCATCCGGGCTAGTCTTCAACCTCAAATCGCATCAAAACCTTGCTCTAGCCCTCAAATTGCACAAGCCCAAGCCAAATATCAACTAAGAAAGTCAAACAATGCTATATGAAGAAATCCCAATCAATAAAGCTTCGATATTTAGAGAATTCCCAAAAAGTCAACAAAAGTCAATCCGAGTCTGCATGTCCACAATTCGAAACCAATACTAGATCGTGATGACCCATAGCCCGTGAATCCAAATATATTATTAGTTTTGAGAACTGAGCCCAAATAGGTATTCCAATCCAAAAGAAAAAAATCTTTCTTAATGTACAGACAAAATTCCAAATTTTATCAAAACATTTTGTATTTTTTGGGTGTAAAAATCCATGAAAAATCATGATGCTTAGTCGAATCCAAGAGAAAATTCTTCCTCCAATGAATTAGTGAAATTACTCTCCAAAATATCCTCCTCTCGAAGTCTAGGGCTCAAAATATGAAACAATGGACAAAATCCCAAAAAAAAAAAACTTAAGTAATTTGCCCAATACTTGTAACGACCCGACCGGTCGTTTTGAGTAGTCTAGCCCCGTTCCCCTATGTATTGCCTCCGCTATGTTATATTATAGTCATGTGACTTGCCGGGTTGGTTAGTTTAGTTTCGGGTGAGTTTCGGAGTGAAATGGGATACTTAATTCCAAAGTTGGAAGCTTGAGCTGAAAGAGTTGAACGGAGTTTGACTTTTATGCAGACGGCCCCGGAATGAAATTTTGATGGTTCCGAGAGCTTTGTATGGTGATTTTGGACTTAGAGGCATGTTCGGATATTAATTTGGAGGTCCGTAGGTCGTTTGGCTTGAATTGACGAAAATTAGAAAGTTTAATGTTTGGAAGGTTGAGAAGTTTAACCGGGGGTTGACTCTATTGTTATCGAGTATGGATTCCGATTTCGGAAGTTGGAATAGGTACTTTGTATCATCTATGATTGTGTGCAATATATTAGGTACTTTGGAGTTGGTTTGGTGTGTTTCGGCATTAGTTTTAGAATTTAGAAGTTCATGAGTTCATTAGGCTTGAATCGATGTGCGATTCATGTTTTTGGTATTCTTTGATATGATTTGAGGCTTAGAGCGATTTCGTATCATGTTTTAGGATTGTTGGTATGTTCGGATGGGGTCCTGGGGGCCCCGGGTGTGTTTCAGATTGAGTTCGGACTACTTGTTCCTGAATTGGGATTGCTGGTTTTCTGAGTATCCGATTTCCTTCATCGCGTTCACGAAGATTATACCGCGATCGTGTAGAGTCCTTAGTGAATGATGGAGTTTTATTCTTTGCATTCATGAAGTCAGGGATGCGATGACGATGGTTGGGGAGCTTGTGTATCGCGAACGCATGCGTGTGACCGTATTCGCGTACATGGAAGGAGAGGCAGTGGGGAGGCACGCGATGTTCGTCGTGTTCGTCTGGCCTGGAACACAGTTGCGTAAGATGAGGATGATTGGTCACCGCATTCACGACTAAGGTCAAGCAATCGCGTAAGAGGTTTTCTGACAGGGAGAATTTGTTCTCCACGATCGCGAGTGCTTTTTCGCGATCGCATAAGGTAATAACTAGGCAGCAGATATTTAATTTTCAAATCTAGGGTTTTGTTCCATTTTTCATCTTTTGAGCTAGAGACCTTGGTTTTGGGCGATATTTGAAAAGATTTTCAAGGAGTTGATTGGGGTTAGTGATTTTGACTCAGATTTGATTATCATACATGAATCCATCATTGCTTTTACCATTTAGTTAGTGTTTTGAGTTGGAAAAATTGGAAAAATTTGTGAAAACTTCATATGCTATATTTTGAGGATTTGGAAGGCGATTTGAGGTTGGAATTGAATAATTTTAGTATGGTTAGACTCGTTATTGAATGTGTGTTCGGATTTTGTAAGTTTGGTCAGGTTTCAAGACGCGGGCCCAGGATTCACTTTTTGATTTTCTCTAAATATTGTAACTTTATTTTCCAGAATAGTTTCCTATGGTTTGTATTTATGGTATAAAGTTATTTTGCCTAGATTCGAACCGTATAGAGTTGGATATTCACGGAAACGACTTACTAGTGGATTGAGTTAGCGTATTTGAGGTAAGTATCTTGACTAACTTTGTGTGAAGAAATTAACCTTAAGATTGGTGTTGTTTTGTGTTAATTGTGGTACATGAAAGCCGTGTACGTAAGGTGACGAGTGGATATACGGGCTATATTGTGGTAATTGACCGGTTTAGGCTATTTAGCTTTTTCTCATGCCTTTAATCATATTGTCATAACATGTTATGTCTTTCATCATTAATTTATCCTTACATTCTTTATTTGACATTGTTAAATGCGTGTCCCATCGCTTACTTGCTATTTGCCCTTACATGTTTAGTTGAAGTTACTGTTTCCTTATTGCCTTGTTAAATATTTAACTTTTGAGTTATCTTACTTGAAGTTTTTATTCTTGGAATATCTTATTGTTGAGTTCTGGTGTTGAAGTTGTAAAAGCTGTGATCACATTGAGGCAAAGTTGTAAATTGTTGAAATGTCATTTTTGTTGAGCTATTCACTTTCAGTTGATATTGTTGAGACTCTTGTACACATTGTGGTTGAGCCATGGGCTATTTGTTTTGGAAACATTGATATTGTTGATTCTTTTGGCAAATTTTGGCATTTGGGCACTTAAGGTGCGTGTTGTGATATGTTGTGATATTGATATGCATGTGGTGATATAAAGATAAGGGTTGATATGCATGAGGTGAGATAAGGTGGGCTTGATACGCATGTTGCTAGTAGGGGAACTACTTGAATCCACACGGTGTGATAATGTGGGCTATAACGCGGGTATCTTTTTCTCAGAAAAAATAATTTTCAAAACTAAATGTAAGGCTCCCGTGGATATATAAGGAAAGATTGTGATTTTGATTGTGAATGAGACTACGAGGTGGCACCTTAATAGTGATTCTTGTTGTTATCTCACTTATCTCACTTGTAATTGTTCGCATTATTTTCTTGATGTTCTTATTATGTGTTCCTTCCATGTTACATTTATTGCTTTAAATACAATTGCAGTTTAGCTTGTTACTTTTCCTTACTGCCTCATTTTTCCTTGTTTACATACTTAAACTGTATTATACTTGTTCAATTTCTTATTCTTATCCTAGTAGGTGTCTTGACTTGACCCCGTCACTACTCTACCGAGGTTAGGTAGGATACTTACTGGTTACCGTTGTGGTGTACTCATATTGCACTTCTGCATATCTTTTTGTGTAGATCCATGTACCTCATTCTAGGCCAGGCACCAGTGAGTAGAGCTTCCAGATCAGAGACATCAAGGTATACCTACCGGTGTTCGCAGGCCTCGGAGTCACCCTCTGTCCTTACTTTCTATTTCATACTTTTATTATTGATATTGATGTATTAGGGATGTTTCAGTATACTCATGTAAGCTTATGACTCGGTCTCACCAGATATTGGGAGTTATTATTAGTTATATTGCGGAGTTCTTTTGTGAAGTTGGTTGGTTAAAAATTTGAATTTCTATTATTATTTTCGTTTCTTCATGTATGTTAGGCTTACCTAGTCTTAGAAACTAGGTGCCATCACGATATCCTACGGTGGGAGATTGGGGTCGTGACAAGTTGGTATCAAAGCTCTAGGTTGATAGATGTGTCGAGTCATAAGCAGATTTAGTGGAGTCTTGCGGATTGGTGCAGAGACGTCTGTACTTATCTTCGAGAGGCTATGGACCTTTAGGAAACTTCACTTCTTTGATTCCTTATCGTGCGAATTTGTTGACTTCAAAAATGCTGAATCTTTGTCTTTCTATTCTCTCACAGATGGTGAGGACACGCACCGCTAGATCCGACGATCAGACACTCGCCACCCCTGCTAGAGCCGCGAGTCCGGGGCCGGGGCAGAGGCCGAGGAGGGGCATGTGGTGCAGCCAGAGCACCTACTTGAGCTACGACGGAGGAGGCACCAGTAGCTCTAGTTGGGGGGCAGGCACCTGAGGCGCCTGTTGCCACCTCTGCACTTCAAGAGACCCTCGCACATTTCTTGAGCATATTTGATACTCTAGCTCAGGCGGGGTTGATTCCACTTGCACTAGCCACATCTCAGGCTGGGGAGGAGCCCAGACTCCCGCGGCCCATACCCAAGAGCAGCGGGTCCATGTTGATCAGGTCCCAGAGGTTATACTAGTGCAACTGATTGTTCCAATTCAGACTAAGGTTAGGGTAGTAACGTCTGAGGAGGAGCAGCTTAGACTTGAGAGGTATAGAAGTACCACCCTCTTGCCTTCAGCGGCCTAGCTACAGAGGATTCACATGGTTTTTTTTAGAGAAATGTCACTGTATTCCCCGCACCATGGACATTGTGGAGACGAGCGGGTTGCTTTAACTATATTCTAGATGTCGGGCCCTAGCGTATCAGTAGGGGCGGGCTTACGAGGAGGGTATCCCAGTCAATGCAGCTTCACTCACATGAGCTCAGTTTTCAGAGATATTCTTGAGAGAGTTTGTTTCCCAGAGCCTTCGAGATGCATTACGCGTAGAGTTTGAGTAGCTACGCCAGGGTACCATGATAGTGTAAGTGTATGCTGTCAGATTCAGTGAGTTGTCCAGACATGCACCTTCCTTGGTTTCCACAGTCAGAGAGCGAGTCCATCGATTTATGGAGGGGCTCAACTATGGTATTAGATTCAGCATGCCACGAGAGTTTGAGACAAATACCCCATATCAGGAGGTGGTAGAAATCGCGCGGAGGTTGGTGGGTATGTGGGGCCGTGATACAGGGACCGGGAGGCCAAGAGGCCTCAAGATTCTGGCTGATATAATGGTGCCCGTGCCTCAGTTGCAGCGCGTCATGGTAGGGGCTATGTGAGCAGTCTAGTTCATTCAGCACTTCCAGCTTCTAGTGGTACTCCGGCTACTTCCAGGTCTCAGGTTGCCCATTATGCATCGCCACTGTCTAGTGCACCTCATACATGGGGTGCTTTCAGCAGTCAGTCTAGCTGACCAGGCCCGAGCCAGTTTCAGCAGCCACGCCATCCGAGAGATTGTTTTGAGTGTGGTTATACTCATCATATGGTGAGGGATTTCCCTAGAATCAGGAGGGGTGCACCTCCACCGACTACTCGGGCTCCACATATTTCATAGGGTCCCCAGACTTATCAAGTCGTAGTTACTGCTCCAGTTGTCACTCAACCTACACAACCAGCTAGGGGTGGAGGTCAGGCGGGTAGGGGTCGCCCTAGAGGGGGAGGGTAGGCCAGATGTTATGCTTTTCCGGGTAGGATGGAGGCGGTTACGTCAGACATAGTTATCACATGTATTGTTCCGGTTTGTCATAGAGATGCAATAGTCTTATTTGATCCAGACTCCACTTACTCATATGTATCATCTTACTTTGCTTCGTGTTTTATCTCATGATTCTTTGAGTTATCTTGTCTATGTGTCCACGCCTGTGGGAGATTCATTGTTGTTGACCGTGTGTTTCGGTCGTGTTTAGTTGTTATTGGTGGTTTTGAGACCAGAGTTGACCTATTATTGCTCAGTATGGTAGACTTTGATGTTATCTTGGGCATGGACTGGTTGTCGCTCTATCATGTTATTCTAGATTGTCACGCCAAGACTCTAACATTGACTATGCTAGGTTTGCCACAGTTAGAGTGGAGGGGTACTTTGGATTACGTTCCTAGCAGGGTGTTGTCCTTCCTTAAGGCATAGCGAATGGTTGAGAAGGGGTGTGATGCATACCTATCCTTTGTGAGAGATATCAGTGTTGATACTCTTATGAGAGACTATCCAGATGTATTTCCGGCAGATCTTCTATGTATTGCCGCCCGAGAGATATCAATTTTTGTATTGACTTGTCGCCGGGCACTCAGCCCATTTCTATTCCACCATATCGTATGGCTCTAGCGGATTTGAGGGAGTTAAAGGAGCACATACAAGAATTGCTTGATAAGGGTTTCATTTGGCCTAGTGTGTCACCTTAAGGTGGTCTGGTTTTGTTCATGAAAAAGAAGGATGGTTCTATGCACATGTGTATTGATTATCGGCAGTTGAACAAGGTTACAGGGAAGAACAGGTACCCATTGCCGAGCATTGATGAGTTATTTGGTCCGCTACAGGGTGGCAGAGTGTTCATAAAGATTGATTTGCGGTCAGGTTATCATCTGTTAAAGATTCTAGATCCGGATATTCCGAAGACTGCCTTTAGGACTAGGTATGGTCACTATGAGTTTCTTGTGATGTCATTTAGGCTAACCAATGCCCCAACAACATTCATGCACCTGATGAACAATGTATTTCAGCCATATCTTGATTCATTTATTATTGTGTTTATTGGAGACATCTTGGTGTACTCTCGCAATCGGGAGAATCATAAGCAACATTTGAGGATTAGGCTCCAAACTTTGAGATAAACTTAGAAGTTATATGCAAAGTTTTCAAAGTGTGAATTCTGGCTTTATTCGGTGGCATTTTTGGGTCATGTGGTGTCAAGCAATGGGATCAAAGTAGATCTAAAGAAGATTGAAGCAGTGTAGAGCCGGCTCTGACTGTCTTAAGCTACTGAAATCCAGAGTTTTTTGGGTTTGGCCATGTATTATCGCCATTTCGTAGAGGGTTTATTATATATTGCTGCACCTATGACCAGATTAACCCAGAAGGGTGCTCTTTTTAGGTGGTCCGAGGAGTGTGAGGAGAGCTTTCAAAAGCTCAAGACTGCTTTGACTAAATCCCAGTGTTAGTATTGCCTACGGATTTAGGGTCTTACACTGTGTTGTGATGCGTCACGTGTTGGCCTTGGCGCGGTGTTGATGCAAGATGGTAGGGTGATTGCCTGCGCGTCTCGGCAGCTGAAGGTCCATGAGAAGAATTATTCACACGACTTGGAATTGGCAGCTATTGTTCATGCCTTGAAGATTTGGTGGCACTATTTGTACGGTGTCCCTTGTGAGGTCCATACAAACCACCGGAGTCTACAACATCTGTTCAAACAGAAATATCTTAATTTGCAGCAACAGAGATGGTTAGAGTTTCTTAGAGACTATGATATGATCATTTTATTTCATCTCGGGAAGGCTAATGTGGTGGTCAATACCTTGAGTCAGAAGGCGGAAAGCGTGGGCAGTTCAGCATATCTACCGGCAGCGAAGAGGCCATTATCATTGGATGTTCAGGCCTTGGCCAACTAGTTTGTTAGATTGGATGTTTCGAAGCTGAGTTGAGTTCTTGCTTGTGTGATTTCTCAGTCTTCTTTATATTATCGCATCAAAGACCCCCATTTGCTTGTCCTTAAGGATATGGTACCGCACAACGATGCCAAGGAGGTTTCTATCGGAGATGATGGTGTGTTGCGGATGCAGGGCCGGTTATGTGTTCCCAATGTGGATAGGTTACATGAGTTGATTCTTCAAGAGGCCCACAGTTCGCGATACTCCATTCATCGGGGTGTTGCTAAGATGTATCATGATATGAGGCAGCACTATTGGTGGATGAGAATGAAGGAAGACATAGTGGAGTATGTAGCTCGGTGCCTAAATTTTCAGCAAGTGAAGTATGAGCATCAGCGACCTGGCGGTTTGCTTCAGAGACTTGAGATTCCCGAGTGGAAATTGTTACCATGGACTTCGTTGTTAGGCCCCAACGGACTCAGAAGAAACTTAACGCAGTATGGGTGATTGTGGACAGGTTGACCAAGTCGGCTCATTCTTTCCGGTAGTGACTACCTATTCTTTAGAGCAGCTGGCTCAAATCTATATCTGCGAGATTGTCCAACTTCATGGCATGATGGTATCCATCATCTTTGACTAGGGTTCATAGTTCATGTTGCATTTTTGGACAGCTGCGCAACATGAGCTAGGCACATGGGTTGAGTTGAGTACAACATTTCACTCCCAGATGGACGGACACTCCGAGCGCACCATTCAGATATTGGAGGATATGCTTCGTGCCTATGTTATGGATTTCGGAAATTCTTAGGATCAGTTCTTGCCGCTTGCGGAATTTGCCTACAACAACAGCTACCAATAGAGTATTCAGATGGTCCCTCTAAGGACATATATGGGATAGCGAGTTTTCCCTTTGCAATTTTGCATTTATGGGGGGAGAGCGAGTTTTGCTCCGGGTTTCACCCATGAAGGGTGTGATAAGGTTCGGGAAGAAGGAGAAGTTCAGCCCTCGGTATATCGGACCTTTTGAGATCCTTGAGAGGATTGGTGAGGGGGCCTAGAAGCTTGCATTGCAACCTAGTCTATCTGCAGTTCATCCGATGTTCCATGTTTCCATTCTCCAGAAGTATCACGGTGATCCGTCCCATGTATATTTCAGCTCAGTCCAATTGGACAAGGATTTGTCTTATGTTGAGGAGCCGGTGGCTATCTTGGACAAACACGTCCGGAAGTTGAGGTCAAAGAACATTGCTTCAGTAAAGGTTCAGTGGAGGGTCAACCAGTCGAGGAGGTGACTTGAGAGACCAAGAATGATATGCGTAGCCGTTATTCTCATCTGTTCGTCACTTTAGGTATGTCTCTATACTCGTTCGAGGATGAATGATTGTTTTAAGAGTGGGAGAATGTAACGACCCGACCGGCCGTTTTGAGTATTCTAGCCCCATTCCCCTATTTATTGCCTCCTCTATATTCTATTGTGGTTGTGTGACTTTTCAGGGTGGCTGGTTTGGTTTTGGGTGAGTTTCAGTGTGAAATGGGACACTTAATCCCAAAGTTGGAAGCTTGAGTTGAAAGAGTTAGCTAGAGTTTGACTTTTGTATAGATAACTCCGGAATAGCGTTTTGATGGTTCTAATAGCTTTGTATGGTGATTTTGGACTTAGGAGCATGTTCGGATATTGATTTGGAGGTCCGTAGGTCGTTTGGCTTGAATTGGCAAAAGTTAGAAAGTTGAAGGTTTGGAAGGTCGAGAAGTTTGACCAGGAGTTTTTTTATTTTTTTTATTTTTAATAATCCACTAGGCAACATGCTAGCGTTAATTTTTCATATATATATATATATATATATATATATATACATAAAGTACAGAAATGGAGGGGGACATAAACCTTACTTCCCTATAGAAAAGGTGTACATCCTTGGTCATCCAAACTTGACAACCAAGTATGCCTAAATAGCTATGATGGGTTAGACCTATGATGATATAATGATTGTCTATCTTATAAGATCGATAGGCAATCATATATACAAAAAAAGTGTGAAGTGAATCTAGGTCAACTATACAAAAAAGTACATATGGTCCTAAATCTACTGAGTAAGTGGTTTGAAATAGTATCCTCCATGTGCGATAGGATCTATTTTTAGAAAAAAAAATGAGAATTTTCTAAGCGGTGTGATAAATAACAGATAGTAGCAATCTTCAACTTTGCTTTGACATTAAAAACAAGGAAAGCAAGGTTGAAGATGACTAGCAAAAGGGGGCCCTGTAACTGGACAACAGTATTGGAAATGTCTGCTGTTAGTAGTATGCTGAGGAATATGTGTGTGCTTCTGCTGAGTATCTTATGTTTCTATGTGTTGTAGCTTCTGCAAAAAAACATGGGAGTCTATCCATTATGTTGCTACTGCTACTGTTGCTATTGTTGCTGTGAAGGTATTGTGTTTCTGTATCTTGTGGCTTCTGCTAAGAGGGTGGCTGTATTTCCTTCTTGCTGCTACTGCTGCTGTTACCACTGCTGCTGTTGCTGCTGCTTCTGTTGCTACTGCTGCAGCTAAGATTACTGTTGCCGCTGCTTTTGTTGTGCTTGTGAGAGAACTGTGTTTGTGTTTCTGTGGCTTGCAGCTTCTATTGAGATGTTAAATGTCTATGTATCCTGCTGCTGTTCCTGCATTACTGTTACTGTTGCTGCTGCTGTTGTAGCTATTATTGCTGCTGCTACTGCTGTTGCTTCTGTGAGGTTGTGTGTGGGGTGACCTGAGTGGTTGGCTTGTGCTGCTACTACTGTAAAGTTGTATGTTGCCAGGCTTGTGCTTCTGAGAGGGCTGGACTGTGTTGATCCTATGAGTAATGGTGTAGGAGAAGGACCATGGTAATTGCTACAATTGCATTAGAATGAGCATTGAAAGTGCTAATACCACACAATGCAATTGTGGCAATGACCTGGACCTGTGTGAGCTGCTGCTGCTGAAAATTCTGCTGTTTCTTTGAGGCTGATAGAGATATGCGTGTAACTGTATTGAGCACTTGGGAGATCTATCTCTTTCTGACCACAAATGATGAGTTGAATTTATTGATATCGGGGTCGGATTCCGATTCCCTAATTTGGAATAGGTCTTTTGTGTCATATATGACTTGTGTGCAAAATTTGAGGTCATTTGGAGTTTGTTTGGTATATTTCGGCGTTAGTTTCAAAAGTTAGAAGTGTATTAGGCTTGAATCGATGTGCGATTCGTGGTTTTGGTGTTGCTTTATGTGATTTGTGGCTTCGAGCCAGTTCATATCGTGTTTTAGGACTAGTTGGTATGTTCGGATTGGGTCTCGGGGGCCTTAAGTGTGTTTCTATTGAGTTAGGACCATTTGTTCTTGAATTGGGATTGCTGGTTTTCTGAGTTTGTGGTTTGCTTAATCGCATTTGCGAAGATTATATCGCAATCACGTAGAGTCCTTAGTGCCTGATGATGTTTTATTCTTCACATTCTCAAATTCAGGGTGCGATCACGATGGTTGGGGAGCTTGTGCATCACGAACGCATGCGTGGGACCGCGTTCGCGTATAAGAAAAGAGAGGCAGTGCGGAGGCACGCGATGTTCATTGCGTTCGCGTGGCCTGGTAAGCTATCGTGTAAGCTGAGGATGAAGGGTCACCATGTTCGCGACTGAAATCATGCGATCGCGTAAGGTAATATCTGAGCAGCAGATAATTAATTTCAAAATCATGGGTTTTGTTCCATTTTTCATCTTTTGAGCTGGAGACCTCGATTTTGGGCGATTTTTGAGATATTTTCAAGGAGTTGATTGGGATAAGTGATTTTGACTCAAATTTTATTATTGTACATGAATCCATCATTGATTTTACCATTTACTTAGTTGTTTGAGTTGGAAAAATTGGGAAATTTTTTTAAAACTTCATAGGCTATATTTTGAGGATTTGGAAGGCGATTTGAGGTCGGAATTGAATAATTTTATTATGGTATACTCGTTAGTGAATGGGCATTCAGATTTTTATAAGTTTGGTTGGGTTCCGAGACGCGAGCCTAGGCTGACTTTTTGATTTTCTTTTAAAGTTTGCAACTTTATTATCCGAAATAGTTTCCCGTGGTTTGTATTTATGTTATAATATTATTTTGGCTAGATTCGAGCCGTTCAGAGTTGGATATTCGAAGAAAAGGCTAACTAGTGGATTGAGTTAGCGTGTTGAGGTAAGTATCTTGCCTAACTTTGTGGGGGAACTACCTCTTAGGATTGGTGTTGTTTTGTGTTAATTGTGGTATGTGAAAGCCGTGTACGAAGGTGACAAGTGAGTACACGGGTTATATGTGGTAATTGACCAGTTTAGACTATTTAGCTTCTTTTCATGCCTTTAATCGTATTGTCATAACATGTTATGTCTTTCATCATTACTTTATCCTTAAATGCTTTATTTGACATTGTTAAATGCTTGTCCGATCGCTTAGTTGTTATTTTCCCTTACATGCTTAGTTGAAGTTATCGTTTCCTTATTGGCTTGTAAAATGTTTAACTGTTGAGTTACCTTACTTGAAGTTGTTATTCTTGAAATATCTTACTGTTGAGTTTTGGTGCTGAAGTTGTAAAAGTCGTGATCACATTGAGGCAAAGTTGTAAATTGTTGAAATACCGTTCTCGTTGGCTATTCACTTTCAATTGCTATTGTTAAGACTCTTGTACACATTGTGGTTGAGCCACAAGCTATGTTGTGGAAACATTGATATTGTTGATTCTATTAGCTAGTTGTGACACTTGGGCACTTAAGGTGCGAGTTGTCACTATTCTACTGAAGTTAGTCTTGATACTTACTAGGTAACATTATGGTATACTCATACTACGCTTCTGCACATCTTTTTGTGCAGATCCAGGTACCTCATACCAGGCTATGCACCAGTGAATAGAGCTTCCAGATCAGAGACTTCAAGGTATACCTGCCGGCGTTCACATGCCTCATAGTCGCACTCCGTCCTTGCTTTCTATTGCATACTCGTATTATAGATATTGATATATTAGGGATGTTTCAGTATACTCGTGTAGAGCTCATGACTCGGTCTCACCAGATTTTGGGAGTTATTGTTAGTTGTATTGTGAAGTTCTTTTATGATAGCTAGTTGGTTAAAAATTTGAAGTTTTATTATTATTTCTGTTATTTCTTCATGTATGTTAGGCTTATCTAGTCATAGAGACTAGGTTTCATCACGACATCCTACTGTGAGAGATTGTGGTCGTGACAAAACTACTCTTCGCGAATGCGAAGACTTCCACTCGAACACAATGACTAACTCCACCATGCGAGCCTCCATCCGTGAATGTGAATGCCAACCAGCCCATGCATGTACCTGAATGCGAACACGAAGAACGCAAGTTCTCCAAACCAGGTCTTCTACACGAACGCGAGACTTTCCTCATGAACGTGATGCATACCTAACACCACCAAAATCCAGCGATGCCAACTCAATCAAAATGGTTCGAAACTACCCCGAATCACACTCGAGCCCCGCGGGACCCCGAACTATCATACCAAAAAATCCAAATATATTATCAAACTTATCCAAAGGCTCGAAACACCACATATAACGATGAAAACAAGAATCAAAGATCTAATTATTCTCTAAACTTTTAAACATTTTAACTATGCCGAACGTGTTTGAACCACACTTAGACATTCTGGATCATAATCAAACTTTGCACACAAGTTCCAATCAACCAAATAGACCTATATAAGGTCTCAAAACCACAGTAGGAGTCCGATAACACCAAAGTCAACTCCAGGTCAAACCCAAGAACTCTCAAACTGCCAACTTTCGACAATCAGATCGAAAAACTTGTAGGAGTATTCAAATTCAAATAAGAACATAGGCCCAAGTTCAAAATCACAATACGAACCTATTGAGACAATAAAATCTCAATTTCGTGGTCGTTAACTCAAAGGGCAAATCTTGGTCAATTCTTCCAACTTAAAGCTTCCAAATTTAGAATCACTTTACCAAATCAATCCTGAACCTTGCAAACATCAAACAACCATACACGTAAGTTGTAATACATCATATGAGGCTACTCAAAGTCTCAAACCACTGAACGGAATACTAAAGCTCAACCCGACCGATCAGGTCGTTACATTCTCCCTCACTTAAACGTATACTCGTCCTCGAGCGTGCCAAAAGTTGTTCCAAAGCCATCAAATCACTGTATAAGCTCATCATACACATGCTCATGTGTAATCTCATGCCATCTCAATCCATATAAGGCCATAGCACAATCCTGGTTGAAGGTTCTTCCTTCAACCTTGGCCCATAAGCCCTTGAACCAAATTTTGCTATCCGAAACTCCTCCAAGACCCGGTTCTTGTGCATATGCGCTGTATCAATTTCAACAGCTATATCAAACCATAAGCATACTTTAAAGATGTAGCCACATGACGTACCCCATAGCTCATATACTCATAACAATATCTTTAAAATGCAATCGTTGCTCATTACCAAACCCGGTACCTATAATGTACCTCATATAAAATAAATCCTTGTTATAAACCTTCACAACACTACTAATAATTAAAGAAATATTTTGAATCTCATAACCACCCATCAAATCAACAAGTCGCGGTGTCCCCTTGCCCAACAAGAACCATTGCCAAATTCTGAGCTGGCTTATGACATTCTTCTCCCAAACTTACCTTATCAAAATCCGATTGCACTAATTCCAGCTCCAATAACCTTATCTCATCCAATACAAGCTACTAAGCCGTCCGGCCATACTAAATACCATTTAGAACCACATACGATACAATTCGGGCACCAAAAAAGCAACAACTTGAATGTGACAAATAATGAAAGGAGAACCAAATAATAGAACTGTCCAACAAGTTTAACAAATACAACCACAAAAGCATAATGCTATGAACCCATCCCACAAGGGATAAAATACACGAATCGAGAATGAGGATTCTTATCCGAATATAACTTCGTAGCAGCATGCAACCCAATCCCATATCATACCAATCCACATGGAAAAAGTCATTGACAATATTCTCATACTCACCAAATACATGTATATCAACAACAATCACATACCGTGTATAAACATAACCAGGGGGACACATATATCATACTACTCTATGAATAAGGCAAGAAAAACTACGATGCAAGAAGCAAATCAACATCTCAAGAGCCATCTCGCTCATATATCGCCAGAAGGCCTAAACAGGGCCACAAGATGCATATGAATAATCAAGTAGCCTGATAACCCATCATAGCATAAGAGAGCAACACATGAAACTGAGTAGGACATGAATAAGATCAATTACAATCCGATGACACATCATAGCAAAATATGCGCTCAATACATAAATGCAATCCAGTGTAGAATACATATTCTCATTAGGCCTACCAATAGGCCCCGGAATCGATTCTGATCCTCCCAAAATAGTTAAATACCGTTCCAACTTCCATAGTGACTCAATCCATGATGCATAAAATTAGCTGTCAAACCCTTAACACACTTTTACATTCCGTAACTAAAGGAATAGTCTGCATCTGAGAAGATCCCATCTCTAAACCTCAAGAATATAGGAATCTCCTTATCTGATCTCCAACTCTCCTACTTAAATGGCTGGTACGTCACTCATACACAATCATCTCATGAGAAATACTCCCATAAAACTTCCATGCCAAGTAGCTAAATTGAACATCAACGGCAACCAACCACACGATCTCTATAGTACTAGTTAATAATCCGCAACTCATTACACTGTGCCTTCTACAACACACGCCCTTCTTGGTCGATACAAGGTAGTACTAGCATTCTCTTAGACATCTGAAATCTTCCATGCTGTCTAGAACTCATGACCTTCCTTCCAAACTAAACCGCAACCTTGTCCATTTAAATGCAATCCCACACAGCGCACCGCATCTATCATGCTATCATATAAAAATACGAGAATCTCATTATCAATTCTGAATCACAACTAGGACAAATACCCCATCAACTAGAAACCTTCCACTTAACTCAATTTGGAAGAACATCGCAACATGCGACAAACCTTTCATACCCGTAAAAGACATCAACCTCAAGTCGTGGTCAAAATCATTGTGAACTCTTCGAAATCCATTTGCACATAACCAAGCCATTAGAATTGAATCCCTGTTAATCAACCAAGTCACACAAACTGCCAAACCCAAAAGTACCTAAAATCAAAATTCTCGCCCAAAGAGGCCTTCAATGAATCTTCATGTGTTTCTTCCATCTCTCTAACACTGCATCGCAGAACCCTTAATGATACAAAATATCCTAACTCTCTTTCATAATCCAAAGAAAAATTCAAATCCTTCGCCACACAATGAACCCGAAAAACCCTTAGGTACAACATCTTGGATCTTGAACCCCCTGAAATCATTCTCGAGAGTCACCCATTATGGCATAGTCCCGAATGCATAGCCAAATATGTCAAATGACTAGTGCTTCACTAGAACTTGAATGCTCCAAGTGAGGCAACCTTTTTCTTAAGAAAAGAGTAAATGCATTGTTCAAACCATCCTCGATGTCACTCTTCTCAACCATAGCTAATCCACAAGCATATCCAAGTCCAGGAACTATAGCAACACATGCCACTATGGTTAGATCATTGATGCTAGACTCCTCTGTTGCACCCTACTTTGCACAGGTCAAAACAAGATTCAACTAATAGTTCTTCTGAAGTTGATAAAAAGAGATGCCACCTAATATTTAAGGTATATTAGGCTACCTATGAGTTTATTAGATTATTATCCTAATAGTATGCTAACCGGTGAGATTTTGGGTAAGGATTCTAGTTATTCTAAGAGGAAGGTGTTAGGCACCCCTTAAAATCTACTTGAGATAGCTCTTTAAACATAGACTATGTTCGGGGAAGTAAATGTCTATACTCTTCTTAGTTGGGTGCTTAAAGTCTGTAAATTATTCTAAGTCTTGTTAAAAATCTACTTTGAAAAGAGGGTTGTGTATGTACATTGCAAAAAAGGAGTTATAGACTCTTTAAGGTTTTGTAATATTTGAAAATCCTTTAGAAATGTCTATGTTTACAAAGTTGAGAAACAAAAAAAATAATAATGTGAAAGACTTCTATATTTGAAACAAGTTTGAATGTTTATGTATAACTTGGCATAACAAAGACTACTAGAAAATATACCAGGTTGAGATAGGTATACCTCTTTTGGTAAATCAGTTTCAATCAGAGTTGTATTTTTGAAACTCATTGAAGTTTCTTTAGTTTGCAATCACCAGCCGTGGATTGGTTTTTCTTCTTGAAAATTGGCCTTATGAATTATCTTTTTCGAGATTCTGATCTTTTCATAGAAGATCCGTTTTACATCTTAAATCTGTTCGAAATTCAAGTCTTACGAAAATGGTCAGTGATAACAAGGAAAACTATTTTATTTTATTAAGAAAATAGGCTATCAAATAATAAAGGTGTTAAGCTGAGTAGATCTTTTAGATTTTGATTCTTTTACCTATGGGCTTTTGGTTTGCTCATGTTTCCTACACAATCAAAGCATCAAGTAATATTCAATAGAACTTTAGTATCGAACATATACATAAAATAACTAAATAATAATTATTGTTTAAAAAAATGTAAGAGGGAGGAAAGGGGATGGAATCTTGACGTTAGGCCGATGGAAATTCAGGCCCAGCAGATCTACAAGCAGCAGCAGACTCCATTGAGCAGGAAAGGCATTCAAGATTGGAACTTGGGCCTGTGTTCCAAGGAACTCAGCAGGTCCAGTTCAAATATGCACAAAAAAAATAAGGAGATAACTAGTAAAATCAATATGAGGCACACCAAAATAAAATCACAACAAGTAAATAAGACTAAAGAATACAGTGTAACCAATTTCATTTTTATTACTCCTAGGAGGATTAATAAGAGCCATTGGCTAAAGGCTTAGAGTAAAACCCTATTCATGGGAAAAACACCGCTTTGGACGGGCACTTTAGAGTTTACAAGGGTCTCATGGGCCTCGAGCAGTGCTTGTCTCTGGGAGGGGTACTTCAACCGCAATTCAGGTTTCAACCCCAAATACCCTTAACAACTCACACTTACTCTTCCTCAAAGGTTTAGACACAAATGAGGTGATAACTTAGTAATTTGACATGAAAGCAGCAGTAGACACAATGGTTTAGACACTCAGAATTTTAACAAGAACTATAGAGGACATTATCCTTGGAATGCAAGAACATGAGCAGTTCAACATTAACTTTAGGATCAGAACCTAAAATATGAAGGCAAGCCACTACAAGTAAACTTATAGTATCCGGTGATATCAATGACCTTACAGTTGTTTACAACATGCATCAAGATACTTAAGAGGGCTATCACACAGATGTAAAACAAGGAGAATCAGTACCAAACTATCAGTAAACTAATCCAAGTTCAAAAGTTCCTAATTGAGTGATCTGATCATTGGTAAGAGATAGGGAAGACATGTACATTATTCTCATTAGCCCTATAGGAGTTCAACATTTCAGGATCTTTAACTAGGTTCAGAATATGTCAACAGACACTGTAGTAATTTTCAGAACAATCAAGAGTAAGCATATACATGATTGAAGCTTTACTCCACTAAAGACATGTACTAACAGCTTTGTTCAGGCTTTCTAAAGGTAATAACAACCAGCAGAGACATAAAAGTAGGCAGGAGGGTCAGTTTTAGCCTAGTTCAAACTTTATAGCATTATTTGTAATCTTTCAGATCCCCAAAAAATTCCATATTCATAATTAATATTCATACAGACAAGGATATCAACAAGATATGGAGCAGTGGATAAGGATGTTCATTTTTAGCGGATGAAAACTGGATAAACAAGTCTTAATGAGTTTGCTTAAGCCTATGAGTGATTAGGTTATACCAGTAAACTTTGATTTTTAGATCATATGTTACCGAAGTTGTTAATTTATTAAGGCAAACATGGTTCAACTTTCTTCTTCTATAGAGCAGTTTTCAAATGAAGAATATAGTAGTTTAGGCATGAAACTTTCTCAAATGACATGCAAGTAAAGGTTCATGAACATCACTGGACAAGCACAAGCATAGAGGTCAATGAGAGTTACTCGGCCAGCATACAGTGAGATTTCTACAGAGTTTCATGGTCATAAAATAAGGACAGATTAGATGAGCAGATGGTGTGATGACTATGCTAATGAGTTTAGACTATTATGATAGATTTGCATGAGTTCTTAAGTGTATAAAACAGGCATGCCTTCAACAACAAAACTATTCAATCAAAGTAGAACTGGCCAAATGTATGACATGAACTATGATGAGGATCATTTTCATTGCATCAACAAC
The DNA here is from genome assembly GCA_002018475.1 of Nicotiana obtusifolia. Lineage (NCBI taxonomy): Eukaryota > Viridiplantae > Streptophyta > Magnoliopsida > Solanales > Solanaceae > Nicotiana > Nicotiana obtusifolia. Next base: position 65,381 of record MCJB01024959.1, on the reverse strand, counting down.
ATGATATAACATTGCTAATCCAAGGATCAATATAACACAATGCAGCAAATATGAACTTCTTAATCAGGACATTAGGAGAAGTTTAAGAGCACGACGCAATTAAATTAACTAAACATGGTAGTGCAGCTATTGTTTAACTAACGGAGATAGAGCATACATAGAAGTATCACAAGATTTTAACTTAGCTAGTGACAAAGGTTCAACAGAGTTTATATCAATCATTCCATAACACATTTATGTAGTTAGTTTATGGGAGATGGAGTCCATTGATAATACAGGTTAGCCAGTAGAAGCAAAATAATCATAACTCATCGGGAAATCAAAACTCAATCAGTGAAGATAACATATTAAAGAAGAACATAATGAACTCAGTCATAAGTTACTAATATTATTATAAACGAAAGGTAGTGAACAGAGAAAACATCATAAATACAAAATAGCATAATTAGATAAAGAGAGGGTCAATGTACATTGACCTTCTGCAGAGCAGCAAACTAAGCAGGAGTCCTTTGTTTACCATTTAGGAGTCCAAACCCCAAATGAATCATGTATAAAGATCAAACTCGAGCAAGAATGAAAAGAGAAAAGAGAAGTTATGGAGAAGCTACTGGAAAATTAATACTTAGCTGAAAAACTTGAGCTTTTAATTGTTTCAATTTTTGCTGGTAATGTTATGTATGTTCGTCTCTGCTAGGTGAGGACTCTGAATTCCCTATTTATAGTGGCATTCAAGCCACTTAGGGATCCAAATCGGATTCAAAATTGATAGTGGATAGTGACGAAGATAGAATGATGATCGCATAAAGGTGAAATCAGAAAGGGAAGAGAGGAAAACAATGGAGATTTTTTTACCTAAGCACGAGAAGGTTGACTTTTGAAGCCCTCGATCCAACGGTTAAACCCTAATGTCCAGAGGTCACCATGTTTGACCTCTAGACAAAGAATAATGATGATGAAGCTAAAGATACAGCCATGCATGCTCCAATTCGACGAAACATAGGACGGATTGATGGATTTCTAGGTTACATAGCATTAAGTCTAGTGTTTCGGATTGGGGATTTTGAATTGTGGTGATGAAAGGGGAAAAATCGGCATGATTCGCGGTGTTATAGGGACAAAAGGGATGATTTGAGGGCTGGATTTGTGACCTTGCATGAATTTGTGCAAGGTTCTTGATTGATTAGCGTTGATGGAGTTGAGAGACATAAGAGAGAAAAGGGAAATTAGGGCGGCCGTATTAGGATAAATGAACTAGGGTTTAGGTCATCTCAGGGTTAAAAAACAAGGGACGTAATCTGGGCCGTTGGATCTTTTGATCAACGGCCTTGATAATTCAGGTCATTAGGATTTAAATAAATGGTTATTAGGAAAAAAGGGACTGTTGGATCTGTGTGATCCAACTGTTAAGATAAGATCTGATGAAGAGTTTAAAATAAGGGAAAAACAAGAGTTAACATGGACCGTTGATAACTTGGATCAACGGTCCAGATCTGTTGTATTTTCTCTGTGAGTGAGGGGATGGGTGACTTGACACAATGCCATTGGTTCTCAGGGGTTGGCGTGGATTGCTAAAGTGGATAGAGACGGTCGGTTCCGGACCGGGTCGGGCGATTGGGCTTGTGCTATTTTGGCCAAAATCAGTTGGTGTTAGATTTAAAATATGGCCCCATTGCATTAATTAGGTAATTGCAATTGTAGCCTTTTGAGCTTTTAATCCCCTTTAAAATTTAACTTAATTAAATGTGATAAAATATAATCATCAAATATATTATAAATTACAGTAATTAATTAACACTTTATTTACTAAATTTTAAAACTAATTTCGAATTAATAATAAGCGATATAATTGAAATCAAGATTAATTTGTTAAATTAATTGTAATACTTGCTTATTGAAATATAAAGATAATTTTAGTAATTCCAAAATAGTAGGAGTAATTATAATTCATAAATATTTAATACCAAATTATTGATTTAACATTGTTAATTACTATTTCAAATTATATTTATATAAAAATAGCTATTATTGATTCGAAAATATTTTATCACATTTATTGCAAATTATTAAGCCAAAAATAATTTAATTTTGAAATAGATGGTCAAAATTGGTCATCAACAGCTGCGCCTCTTTGATCGGAGACGATGAAAGAGTTTGCGGCCAAAGAAATTGACCAAGACTATTTTTTTCCCGACTCTAGGGATGTATTGCAGGAATGACATACTAATTTGGGAAAGATTATGAGTTGTAAGACTAGGGAAAGATTAGGGGACAAATTCTGGCTTTGAATTGCCTACATATCTCGGGCTTAACGAGGATCAGGCTTCATGTAGTTTTGGAATGATGGTTTGGAGAGTGTGGTGCTTGTAGGAGCTTCCCTAGTATTGTGTTATGATGATACTGCAAGACGGGGAGATCTTGGAACCCGGAGTGACTCTATGGATTGTAGCTTGATTATGAGACTTGAAAGACTTGACAATTTTGGAGTTTTGCTAATCTGACTTAAATGGAGATTGGATCCTTGGCTCGCTTATGAGTTTGTTGTCCTTTATCTGCTTAAAAGATGTTCCACGTTGTAGTGTTTGATCCGACAAAATAAAATATAGGCATACTCATATATCGTAATGCAAATACGTTAAGATATTATGTAACTAATGTAGGAATGGTGATGCCTGGCTGCTGGCTAGCCATTATTTTGGATCTCGGGGTGACAATAATTGTATCTATCTAAAGTCTCCGAGCTTTGGAGCATTAATTGGGATGTCGAGGATGGGTCTTTAAATTTGACTTGATTGTTAGCCGAGCTGTGTACTGTTTTGTAGCTGTCGGAGTATTATGTCTCCACGCGATGGGAGTAGTTGACTTTATAATGTAAAATCCTCCGCACGATGGGAGTGTCTTCGCACGATGGGAGTGTCTTGAGATAAAATGTCAAAACATTTGAGATAAAGCATAGAAATAAATAAGCATTCACAAGAGATACTCTTGACTACATAACTAATTTGCGGCCGTCAATAGGCAAAAAGTACGACAGAATTGGATGGTCCATCCTTCGGTGGGGTTGATGATGAAGTTTGCGACTATCTACTTGGAATCTTCGATATGGAAGAGTGACGGTGTGATATTGTGCGAAACGCTCCAGTTGGCGAAGCGAACACTTTGCTATATACATGGCTTCGAATGGCGAAGCCGGCAGCTCGATATGTACAAGGTGCTCCCATTGATTGAGAAGACGGTTTTCTATATACAGGGCTCCGATTGGCTTTGCCGACGTTTTGATATGTACAAGGTGCCCCCATTGGTTGAGCAGACGGTTTGCTATATACAGGGCTCTGATTGGCGAAGCCTGCGATTTGATATGTACAAGGCACTCTGATTGGTTTAGCAGATGGTTTGCTATATATACAGGGTGCTCAAAATGCATGGAAGACTTTGGTTCCGGAATACCTACGAAGAATTTGAAGTTAGTCTTTAACCATATGAGAAAACGAATTGAATAATAATAAAGGAGAGAAAGGGGCTCATGAGATTGTAGCAGGTTTGTCATTGTTCCTGGTGCGCTCGGATATCCTTCGATTCTTGTCGATCCTACGCTCAAAGAAAAATTCTTAGTAGGGAGGGCGTTGGTTTGTGTTATTATGGATCTGGCCTTGCCCCAGATGTGGTGGATTATGCCACGAAGTTTGGCAGTGGAAAGATAGAATTTTCTAAAAACATTTTGAAACTCATTTAGCTTTATAGCAAATGTCGTTTTCTGGATTAAGGCATTTTTAGAAATTCCCTTTGACGCGAGCATCGTTTTTGAGCGATTTTGTCCCTTTGATGATGATTTCTGGAGATGCTCCTGCTGTCGTAGCTTCTTTCCATAATCTAAAAAAATGAATTACAAAGGCTTTCCTAGGGTTATGACCATAGCTCATGACTTCGTATTTACCAATTTCTAGGGGATTTACCTTGTATTAGCAGTATTTTGTTATATTGAGATTTCAGACTTATGCTATTTCTGTAAGTTTTGTTATTCTAGTTCCTTATTGTTATGTTTCGTCTTTCTTAGCTGGTGTGTTAGGAGCCATCACGATGGGTTGGAACTTAGATCGTGACAAGTTTGTATCAGATCCCTAGGCTCATAGGCACTACGGGTCATGAGCAAGTTTAGTAGAGTCTTGCGAATCGGTAGGGAGACGCTTGTACTTATCTTTGAGAGGCTCCAAACTTTTAGGAAACTTCACTTTCTTGCATATTTGTTATTCTGAAAGTTGAAAGTTGACTATTCTATTCTCTCCCAAATGGTGAGAACACGTGCGACCAGATCTAGCAGACGACTACCAGTACCACCAATTTGGGCTGCGAGAGGTCGGGGCAGCGGTAGAGGCTGAGGTATGGCTTGTACTATAGCCAGAGCAGAAGTTGTGGAGCCACCAATTGCTCCAGCTTAGGAGTAGGTACCATATATGGTTGAGAAGGTGGTTGGATGAGTGTGAGGAGAGATTTCAAAAGCTCAATACTGCCTTGACCACAACTCCAGTTCTAGTTTTTCCCTCAACATCGGGTTCGTAGACGATTTATTGTGATATTTTGTGGATTGGTATTAGGTGTGTCTTGATGCGGGAGGGTAGGATGATTGCTTATGCTTCAGCCCAGTTGAAGCCCCAGGAGAAGAACTACCCCGTTCATGATCTAGAGTTGGCAGCTATTATTAACGCATTGGAGATTTTGATGCGCTATCTTTACGGCGTGTCATGCAAGGTATTCATAGATTAGAGTCTACAACACTTGTTTAAGCAAAAGGATCTGAACTTGAGGCATCGGAGGTGGTTGGAGCTGTTAGAAGACTATGATATCACCATTTTGTATCATCTCGGAAAGGCCAATGTGGTGGACGATGACTTGAGTAGAAACACTGTGAGTATGGGTAACCTTGCATATATTCCAGTTGGGGAGAGACCTCAAGCATTGGATGTTCAGGCCTTGGTCAATCAGTTCGTAAGGTTAGATGTTTCGAAGCCTAGTCGGGTTCTTGCTTGCGTAATTTCTCGATATTCTTTCTATGAGCGCATCAGAGAGCGTCAGTATGAAGGACCCCATATTCTTGTCCTTGAGGACACGTGCGGCACGATGATGCCAAAGAGTTTTTTATCAGAGATGATGGGGTGTTGCAAATGCAGGGTCAGATTTTTTTTGCCCAATGTGGATGGGCTACGTGAGTTGATTCTCGAGGAGGCCCACAGTTCACGGTATTCCATTCATCCAGGTGCTGTTAAGATGTATCAGGATTTGAGGTAGCACTACTAGTGGAGGAGAATGAAGAAAGATATAGTAGAGTATGTGGCTCGGTGCTTGAACTGTCAGCAGGTGAAGTACGATCATCAAAGGTCGGGTGTTTTGCTTCAGAGACTTGAGATTCTCAAGTGGAAGTGAGAGTGGGTTACCATGGATCTCGTTGTTGGGCTCTTATGAACTTTTAAGAAAGTTGACACAGTGTGGGTTATTGTGGATAGGCTGACCAAGTCTGCCCACTGATGTGTCGTAGAATTGCGGCACTTTTGATACTAATTATATAGACTTTCAGCTCGTCTTTTGAAGAATTATAAGTAATTTCTTATGTAGTTTTGGTGTTTTGTAGACAACCAGACTTGAAGAGCCAAGAACATGAAAAAGATGACAAAAACCCATAGAAGGGTAGGAATGCGGCAGGTTTGCAACCGCAAAAGGGATGTGCGGGCCGCAGACCAACCATAAAGTGAAGCAGACCATCCCAGTTCTGAGAGTAGATTCTGCGATACAATGTGCGGTCGCATAACTCTTGTGTGGACTGCATAATGATCGCACAAATGCAAAAGGAGTTTCTGTGAAAATGACTTTGCGGTACGATATACAGTCGCGAAATCAATATGCGGACCGCATAACAGAAATGCGATGGAAAACTGGAGAACTGGGTAATCAACTCTGTGAAGGAAATGAAGATATGCGGACAGCGAAAGCATTTTGTGACCCATTCTGCGGTCACAGACTTGATCTGCAGGGTTATATTTGTCACTTTTTGAAAATGACTTTTAGCCCATTATAAAGAGAATAACTAGGGTTTTTATGGGACATCTTGTCTGAAAAGAGGCTACACTTAGAGCATCAAATACACCATTATTTTGGAACCTTTTGAAGAGAGAATCTTGTCCTCTTTGTAAGCTTTATGACTTTATTTATTGCTTTTTTCTTGGATTCTAGTATGAGTAGCTAGTTTTAAATACCAAGGTTGTGGACCCTAAATGGGTGTAATGTTAATGGGTGTTTACCATTGAATATATATATAATGGTTGGTTGGTATCTATTCATTTCTCATGCTTCATTTATTGTTGATAATTGCAAACATTGAATAATGCCATTTTACTCTATTTTTTTACTTGGAAAAGTACATTAGGGTTTGGTAGAATTGAATAGCAAAGAATCAAGGCTTTAAACCTTGTTTAATAGAATCGCTTAGGAATAAATGGGTTCTATTTGGCATATATTGGTTGTTTTTAATTGTAACTCTTTTATATTTCGAAAAATCATAAAGAGAAAATACTACCTAGGTATTGGGAAATATTAGGTAGTCATTTAGGAACCATTTGTATATAAAAGGACCTTCCATTAGAAATATATCATATTAACACTGATAGCATTACATTCCTTTGATGGGAACGCAACCTTGGTTTCTTAAATTAAATTAGTTCCATTCTCGTAAGAAAATAGTTTTCTTGATAATTCACAATTACAACACTCTCTTTCTAAACTAACGGAGTGGGATTACGACTTAAGTCAAGTTTCACACTACTCAAGTAATCTTTTCACACTTATTCCTTGTAAGATTCAACCCTAACCTAGTTGGGTCATTATATTTTACATCGACCTCCTTACACCATTTATTTAGGTGTTATTTGAGCCGTATCACCCACTTCATTCTTGTTGTGATTACATATTCTTCAGAGCGGCTGGCTCAGATCTATATTCGCGAGATTATTCGTCTTCATGGTGTGCAAGTGTCCATTATTTTTTATCGAGGCACGCAGTTCACATCACAATTTTGGAGAGCAGCACAGCGAGAGTTGGACACACAAGTTGAGTTTAGTACATCATCCCCAAACGGACGGACAGCCCGAGCGCACCATTCAGATCTTGGAGGATATGCTATGCACCTGTGTTATGGATTTCGAGGGTTCGTGGTATCAGTTCTTACCGCTTGCAGAGTTTGCCTACAGCTACCAATCAAGTATTTAGATCTTTATGAGCCCTTATATTGGAGGCGGTGTCATTCTCTAGGTTGTTGTGTACGTATTTGGTTCCGGATGCCTTGGAGAAAGTCAAGTTGATTCAGGATCGACTTCGTACAGCATAGTCTAGAGAGAGTTACATTGATCGGAAGGTTTTGTGATATTGCATATATGGTGGGAGAGAAGGTGTTTCTCAGAGTTCCACCCATGAAGGGTGTGATGAGGTTCGGGAATAAGGGCAAGTTCATCCCTCGGTATATTGGCCCTTTTGAGGTGCTTGAGAGGATTGGAAAGGTGGCCTACAAGCTTATATTTCCACCTAGTCTATCAGGTGATTACCTAGTGTTTCATGTTTCTATTCTCCGAAAGTATTATGGTGACTTGTCCCATGTGTTGGACTTCAGCACGGTACAATTAGAAGGTTATTTGGCTTATAATGTGGAGCCGGTGGCCATTCTACATTAGCAAATTTGAAAGTTGAGATCAAAGGATATTGCAATAGTGAATGTTCAATGGAGAGATCGGCCAGTCAAGGAGGCTACTTGGGAGGACGAGCGAGAGATGTAGATCAGTTGCCCGCACCTACTTGAGACTCCAGGCATGATTCTAGACTCGTTTGAGGATCAACATTTGTTTAAAAGAGGGAGAATGTGACGACCCGACCGGCCATTTTGTGTATTGTTGCTCGTCCCCCGATTTATTGCTTATTTTATATTCATTTGTGGTTATGTGACTTGTTGGGGTGGTTGGTTTTGTTTCGGGGATGTTTCGGAGTGAATTGGGACACTTAGTCCGTAGGTTGGAAGTTTAACTTGGAAGAGTTGACTAAGCTTGACTTTTGAGTAGACGACTCTGAAATGGAGTTTTGATGGTTCTAAAAGCTTCATAAGGTGATTTTGGAGTCTGGATTTGGATTTGGATGTCCGTAGGTCGATTTGTTGCATGTTGGCAAAAATTGGAAAGTTGAAGGTTTGGAAGGTTGGGAGGTTTGTCCAGAGTTGACATTAAGGATATTGAGTTCGGATCTCGGTTTCGGGAGTTAGAATAGGTCTGTTGTGTCATTTATGATTTGTGTGCAAAATTAGAAGTCAATTAGAGTTGGTTCGGTATGATTTGGCATTAGTTTTAGAAGTTAAAAGTTCAATTGCTCATTAGGATTGAATCGATGTGCGATTTGTGGTTTTGCTATTGTTTGATGTGATTTAAGGTTTCAAGCGAGCTTGTATTATATTTTAGGACTTTTTGGTATGTTTGGATAGGGTCTCGGGGGCCTCAGGTGTGATTCAGATGGTTGGCGGAGCATGGCTGCACTTTGGAGAAGTGCTGAACTTTCAGGCATCTGGTTCATTCGCACCTGCGATGAGAATGGCCGAAGATGAAACACCACAGGTGCGGTGATATGGGCGTAGATGCGAAGAGAAGTGGAGTCTGAGAGGACTGCAGATGCGTGCGTGTTTCCGCAGAAGCGAAAGCGCTTCTGTGATGAGAGGTTCCCAGGCGAGGAGTGTATTGGGCTTGGCCTTGGTCGCAGATGCGATAGGCGATCCGCAGATATGACAGGCGAACTACATGAGCTGATGCGCAGGTGTGGGTGAGGGACCGCAGAAGCGGTCTCGTAGGTGCAAAATTTTGAATGCAGGTTTCCCAGGTCGGGGAATTAGTGAAGTCTCGCACCTGCGATGGTTGAGCCTGCAGGTGTGGCATTGAAGATGCGTCTCTGAAGGCCACAAAAGCGAGATCGCTGGAGCAGTGTTTTAAATCGAAGGTTTAAGTTATTTTTATCATTTTTGGGATTTTGAAGTTCGAATTAGGGCGATATTTGCAGAAATCTTCATCTATATTGAACAGGTTTGTGACTTTTAATCACTTTTGTCCATATATATTAAATACCCATTGATTAGTACACCTAATTTCTGTGAATCTAAGTTATTTGGGAATTTTTGGACTATGTTATTGGAGAGTGAAAATTGAGGATTTGAGGGTCGTTTGGTGGTTGAAATTAGATGACTTTTGTATGGTTGGACTCGTAATTGAATGATGTTTGGTCATGTGATTGACTTTTTGGGTTGTCTTTTTTATTTGAGTTAAGATCTTTGTTTTGTCTTTTGGAGTCAATCCCTATGGCTTTTATTGATAATGTTGCGTTATTTTGGCAAAATTCGAGCCTTCCAGAGGTTGATACGCGCGTGAAGGGCTTGTTGGAGGAGTGATTTGGCTTGCTTGAGGTAAGTATCTTATCAAAACTTGGTTAAGGAATTAGTTGCCTGAAATCTTTGTAATAACTACGTGATATGGGTGGCACATCTGTGTGGGGTTGAGCCCATTTGCATGCACCAGAGTACTATTTCCATGCTCGGGTTAGTGCTTAGGCTATGACATGCCTTTGAATAATTTCTAAGCTTTAGGTGAGATGTTTTTCCTATTTGTACCCCAATGTGAGCTATTTGTACCATATTTGAGATTTGTTGACGTTATTCTTCCGGTTGAACCTGATCAACCGCTATTTCTTGATGAAAATTATCTATTCTAGCTATGATAGCACACATTGCACCTGCCTACACTATAGCATGTTATTTATACTTGTCCAGAAATATGAAACTTGATAATCATTGATCATGTACATGTATTCCCGCATATATGCTTTCTCTGTGTTATGTTGGACTGGTAGCCTGTGACCATGCTGGGCAGATTTTGATTATTAGTACTGAGTTGTCCTTACAACACGTGAGTTGTCCGTGCGGATCCAGATATTATTAGCACGTGAGTTGTCTGTGCAACACGTAAGTTGTCCGTGCAATTGATTCTATTAGCATGTGAGTTGACCGGGCAGCATGTAGATATGGATCTTCCCCCTAAGGCCACCCTCTAATGTTTCTTTCTTGATGGTATACATGCAGTTACTGAAGAATATTGATCAGTGATTTGGCCAGTGTTGTTTTGGAATTGCATTTCATCTTTACTTGCAGTTTCCATAATTTATTATCTGATTTATCTGCATATCATCTTATATGTTGTACCATTGTATGAACAGAGATACGAGTAATTGTACACACATAGAGATAGTCCCTTCAGTACCTTATACATGATCACATTATTGTTCTATACTTGTTGGATTTGTGAAATTGTATAAGTTATAGCAGGTATCATTTATAATTCTTTTTTCTTTTACCTCGTCGAGGTTGGTTACGATATTTATTGAGTACATTGGATCGGTTGTACTTATACTACACTCTGCACTTAATTGTGTAGATCTAGGTGTGGGGACCAATTTGTAATGACCCACCGGTCGTTTTGTGTATTTGCGCCCCGTTTCCCCTTTGGCACTTCACACATGTATAATTTTGTCTTTATTACTTATATTGGTTTTATTCCGGGAAGGTTTCGGGTTGATTTAGACCTTTTAGCTTTTGGCTTAGAAGTCTAAGTTAGAAATATTGATCAAATTTTGAATTTTGTAAAAATGACCCCAGAACGGTATTTTGATGGCTCTGATAGCTTTGTATCGTGATTTTGTACTTGGTTGTATGCCCATAATCGAATTCGAAAGTCCGTAGGTTGGTTTGTATTATTTTGCCAAAAATTGGCAATTTGAGGTTTAAAATTTGATCGTAGGTTGACTTCTGCCTATTGGGTTCGGGAGTTTATTTTGGGACTTGGGATAGGTCCGTTATGCTATTTAGAACTTGTCTGCAAATTTAGTATCTATTGGACTTGTTTTGATAGGATTCAGATGCTTAGTTGCAATTCTTCAAGTTCTTGAACTTTACTTTGAAATTCATGTGTTTTGGTGTCTGATTCATAGTTCTAGATGTCATTTTTGAGATTTCATCGCGCGAGCGAGTTTGTATGCTATTTTTAGACTTGTGTGAATGTTTGGTTTGGAGCCCCGAGGTCTCAGATGAGTTTCGGACATGATTCAGAATATTTTGGACTGAATACAGAAAATCTGGTGTGCGGGAGCTCTGATGCTGCAATTGCGAGCACCAGCTTCCCAGTTACGAACATGGAAGGGGAGGGTTAGGTATCGCAAATGTGATGCCTAGTTCGCATCTGCGAAGTATTGGCCTCGTTAGGGCAGCTCGCATTTGCGAAGTCTGAGTCGCAATTGCAATATTTCCTCAGTGTATCAGTAGCCGCAATTGCGAGCCTTTCTTCGCAATTGAGAGGGTTCGCAAACTGATCAAAAGTATAGGATGTCAGGATTTCATATTATTTTATCATATTTTAGAATCCTAGGCTCGGTAGGAGGTGAATTGGAGAGGGGATTTCCATCTACAAACTTTGGGTATGTGGTTCTAATCAATTCCCAACTATATTTCATGATTATATCTCAGATTATCATCAAATTTATGTGAATCAAAGAGGAAAATTGAGAAATTTTGTCAAGTTTTTAGAAAATGAAGAATTGAGTTTTGAGAGTCGATTTGGACTCGTTTTTGAAAAAAAACACATATATGGACTCATGGGGTTATGGGTAGTTGGAATCTACCCTTGGACTCGGATTTTTACCTGGCGGGCCTGGGGTTGACTTTTGTTGGCTTTTAAGGAATTTTGTAAAGATCAAAGCTTTATCTATTGTAATTGTTTTCCGTTGCATTGGTTGATGATATTAAGTCACTTTTGGTTAGATATGAGACAAGTGGAGGCGAATTTTAGGGCAAAATATATTTTCGAGGGTTGAGTTGGCCTAGTTGAGGTAAGTATCTTGCGTAACATTGTGTGGGGGAACTAACCCTTAGGATTTGGGTTGATTGTGCTATTTGTGTTATGTGAAAGCCGTGTACGCAAGGGGACGAGTTGGTGTACGGTCTATATTTTGTATTTGACCGGTTTAGATTATTTAGACTCTTTTCATGCCTTTAATTGAAATGTCATAACATGTTATATCCCTCATAGCTAATCTACTCTTACATGTGTTATTCTTCCCTTACATGCTTTATTTGACATTGTTAACACTTGTTCTATCTCTTAATTGTTATTTTGTTCCTATATACTTTAATTGAAGTTATTGCCTTCCTTATTGTCTTGTTACTTCTTAAATTGTTGAATTAGTTTTATTTGAAGTTGTTATTTCGTGGAATATCTTCTTGTTGAGTTATTGTTGTTGAAGTTGTAAAGTCGTATCACGTTAAGGTGAAGTTGTTAATTGTTGAGATACCTTTCTTGTTGAGCAATTCACTTTTATTTCGTCATTGTTGAGATTCTTGTGCACATTATGGTTAGGACATGGACTATTCATTGTGGAAATATTGGTATTGTTGAGTCTTTTGGCAAGTTGTGGCATATAGGCTCTTGTGGTGAGAATTGTGATTATGTTGTGATATCGATACGTATGCGGTGGTATAAGGCTAGGGGTTGATACACATGCGGTGAGATAAGGTGAACTTGATACGTGTGTTGCTAGTAGGGAAACTACTTGAAGCCACGCGATGAGATAAGATGGGCTAATACGCGGGTAGTAATTTCGGGAAAAATAATTTTCAAAACAAAATGTAAGGCTTCCGAGGTGATATAAGGAAATATTGTGATTGAAATTGTGGAAATGTGAACACGAGGCGGTACCTCGGTTGTGATTCTTATTATGGAAAAGAGTTATTGGTTGCATAGTTCTTATTGCTTTTATTCTTCCTTGTCTTACTAGTTTTGTCCGCACTTGATCATTTATGGTTCTCATTATTTGCTTCCTTATTGTTGTCTTTATGCTTACAATTCTATCATTAGTTTATATCACTGAACTTCTTGTTATCCTTCATTTCTCTGCTTTCCATTACTTATCGTTGTTATATTTCTGTTCCGTTTATCTTGTCCTAGTAGGTGTCTTGCCTTTCCTCGTCACTACTCTACCGAGGTTAGGCTTGATACTTACTGGGTACTGTTGTAGTGTACTCATACGATGCTTCTGTCCTAGTAGGTGTCTTGTCCTAGTAGGTGTCACATTTTTGTGCAGATCCAGCTATGTTTGCTCGTGTGGGACGTTAGAGATTAATTGGCTAGCTGCTTTCAGGAGACTTCAAGGTATACATGCCCGACGTCCGCAGGCCTCAGAGTCAGCTTCCGTTTTCTTCTCATTATTATTATTTCCTTTATCAAATAGTGTTGTAGTAGGCTTTTTAGAATATTCTGTAGAGCTTATGACTTAGTTCCATCGAATTTTGGGATATGTTGTCAGCTGTGCTATTGAGAATTATAGTGATAAGTTTAATGGTTTAAATTTGATATTTCATTTTTTCTCATTATTTCTCTATGCATGTTAGGCTTACCTAGTCTCAGATACTAGATTCCATCACGACATCCTAAGGAGGGATATTTGGGTCGTGACAAGTATCAGAGCTCTAGATTCATAGGTATTACCAGTCATAAGCAGGTATAGTAGAGTCTTGCGGATTGATATGGAGACGTTTGTACTTATCTTTGAGAGGCTACGGAACTGTTAGGAAAATTCCACTTCTTTAATATCCTTATCTTGCGAATTGGTTGACTTTTAAATCTGAATCTTTAGCTTTTTATTCTCTCACGGATAGTGAGGACACGCACTACTAGATCCGACAATTAGTCACCCGCGCCTCCTGTTAGAGCCGTGAAAGGCCAAGGCAGAGGCTGAGGAGGGGCACGTGGTGCAGCTTGACCACCTGCTCGGGAAGTGACTTAGGAGCCACCAGTAGCTCCGGTTGGAGGACAGGCTCTCTAGCGCCTGTTATCACCCCCATGCTTTAGGAGACCCTAGCGCAGTTCTTGAGCATGTTCGGCACTCTAGCTCAGCGGGGTTGATTCCACTTGAACCAGTCACATCTCAGGCTGGGGGGAGGAGCACATACTCTTGCGGCCCGTACTCCAAAGCAGCGGGTCCACGTTGATCTGGTCTCGGAGGTTATCCTAGTGCAGCTTGTTGTTCCGGTTAAGCCCGAGGTTAGTGCAGTGGCATCCTAGGAGAGCAGCTTAGACTTGAGAGGTTCAAAAAGTATCATCCTCCTACTTACAACGTCCTATCTACAGAGGATGCACAGGGTTTTCTAGAGAAGTGCCACCATATTCAACGCACTATGGTATTGTGGAGATGAGCGAAGATGCTTTTACTACATTCCAGCTGTTAGGAGTAGCATACCAGTGGTGGAGGGCTTACGAGGAGGGTAGCCCAACCGATGCATCTTCATTCACATAGACTCAATTTTCCGAGATGTTTTTGAGAGAGTTTGTTCCCCAGAACTTTTAGGATGCATGGTCCACGGAGTTTGAGCAACTGCGCCAGGGTGTTATGACTGTGTCAGAGTATGCCATCATATTTAGTGTGTTGTCAAAACATGCACCTACCTTGGTCTCTACAGTAAGAGAGACTCTACAGATTCATAGAGGGGCACAACTATGGTATTAGATTCAGCATGGCTCGAGAGTTGGAGACAGATACTCCGTATCAGCAGGTGGTAGAGATCGCACAGAGGTTGGAGGGTATGCGGGGTTGTGAGAGAGAGGAGGGAGGCCAAGAGGCCTCGAGATTATGGAGGATATAGTCGTGCCCGTGCCCCAGCTACAGCCCGTCATGGTAGAGGCTATGTGAGCCACCCAGTTCATCTAGCACTTCCTGCTTCTAGAGGTGCCATTGCTATTCCGAGGTCCCAGGTTGCCCATTTTGCTCAGCCATTATATGGTGCACCTCCTGCATGGGGTGCCTTCAGTGGTCAGTCTAGCTGACCAGGCCAGGGTCAGTTTCAGCAGCCACTCCATCCCAGAGTTTGTTTTGAGTGCGGTGATACCAGACATATGGTGAGGGACTTCCCCAAGCTTAGAAGGGGTGCGCCTCCACAGACTACTCAGGCTCCCCGGATTCCACCTGGTCTACAGACTTCACAAGCCACGGTTGTTTCTCCAGTTGCAACTCCACTTGCACAACCAGCTAGGGGTGGAGGTTTGGCGGGTAGAGGTCGCCCTAAAAGGGGAGGCCAAGCCAGACTCTGTGCTTTTACGGGTAGGAGGGAAGCATTCGCATTAGACGCAGTCATCACAAGTATGGTTTCGGTTTGTCATAGGAATTCATCAGTCTTATCTGATCCGGGATCCACATATTTATACGTGTCATCTTAGTTTTCTCCGTATGTGGATGTATCTGGTGATTCTTTGAGTTCTCCTGTTTGTGAGTCCATGCCTGTGAGAGATTCTATTATTGTGGACCATGTGTATCGGTCATGTTAGTTGTTATTGGTGGTTTTGAGACCACAGTTGATCTATTATTACTCAATATGGTAGACTTTGATGTGATGTTATTTCCCTATCATGCTATTCTGGATTGTTACGCCAAGACTGTAACACTGGCTATGCTAGATTTGCGATGGTTAGAGTGGAGGGGTACATTGGATTATATTCCTAGCAGGGTCGTGTCCTTCCTTAAGGCATAACGGATGGTTGAGAAGGGATGTGAGGCATATTTAGACTTTGTGAGGGATGCGAGTGTTGATACTCCTACCGTCGAGTCAGTTCCGGTAGTGAGAGATTTCCCTGATGTGTTTCCAGCAGACCTACTGGGCATGTCACTCGATAAGGATATCGATTTTGGTATTGAATTATTTCTGGGCACTAAGCTCATTTCTATTCCCCCATATTGTATGGCGCCAGTAGAGTTGAAGGAATTGAAAGAGCAACTGCAAGAGTTGCTTGATAAAGGATTCATCCGGCCTAGTGTGTCACCTTGGGGTGCTCCGGTTCTATTTTTAAAGAAGAAGGATGGTTCTACGCAGATGTGTATTGATTATCGGGAGTTGAACAAGGTTACAGTGAAGAACAGTGATCCATTACCGACTTATTTGACCAACTTCATGGTGCTAGAGTGTTCTCGAAGACTGATTTGTGGTCAGGGTATCACAGCTGAAGTTTCGGGAATCGTATATTCTGAAGACTGCCATTAGGACTCGGTATGGTCACTACGAGTTCCTTGTGATGCCATTTGGGCTGACCATGCCCAACAACATTTATGCGTAGAGGGTTTCTCATCCATTGATGCACCTATGACTAGGTTGACCTAGAAAGGTGCTCTTTTCACATGGTCTGAGGAGTGTGAGGTGAGCTTTCAAAAGCTCAAGACTGCTTTGACTACAAACCTAGTATTAGTGTTGCCTATGAGTTTGGGGTCTTACACTGTGCCTTGTGATGCGTCACGCATTGGGCTTGGCACGGTGTTGATGCAAGACGGTAGGGTGATTGCCTGCGTATCTCGGCAGTTGAAGGTCCATGAGAAGAATTATCCGGTCCACGACTTGGAATTGGCAGCTATTGTTCATGCATTGAAGATTTAGCGGCATTATCTTTACGGTGTTCCATTTGGGGTCTATACTGACCACCAGAGTTTCCAGCATCTGTTCAAGCAGAAAGATCTTAACTTGCGGCAGTGGAGATGGTTAGAGTTGCTTAAAGACTATGATGTCACTATTCTATATCATCTCCGGAAGGCCAACGTGGTGCCCGATGCCTTGAGTAGAAAGACTGAGAGTTTGGGTAGTTTGGCATACCTATCGGCAATAGAGAGGCCACTAACCCTAGATGTTCAAGTCTTGGCTATTCGGTTTGTTAGATTGGATATTTTTGAGCCTAGTCGGTTTCTTGCTTGCTTGGTTTCTTCGTCTTCCTTATATGAGAGCGTCAGTATGACAACCCCTATTTGCTTGTCCTTAAGGACACGGTATAGCTCGACGATGCCAAGGAAGTTTCTATTGGAGATGACAGGGTGTTGCGAATGTAGGGCCGGTTATGTGTGTCCAATGTGGATGGGTTACGTGAGTTGATCCTTGAGGAGGCCCACAGTTCATGGTACTCCATTCATCTAGGTGCTGCTAAGATGTATCAGGATTTTATACATCATTGTTGGTAGAGGAGAATGAAGAATGATATAGTGGAGTATGTGGCTCGGTGCCTAAATTTTCAGCAGGTGAAGTATGAGCATTAGACGCCAGGTAGTTTACTTCAGAGACTTGAGATTCCCTAGTGGAATTGGGAGCGTGTTACCATGAACTTCCTTGATGGCCTCCCACGAACTTTGAAGAAATTTGACGTGGTATGGGTGATTGTGGACAGGTTGAGCAAGTTGGCTCATTTTATCCCGGTGGTGACCACCTATTCTTCATAGCAGTTAGGCCAGATCTATATCCGGGAGATTGTTCATCTCTACGGTGTGCCAATATCCATTATCTCCGATCAAGGTACGTAGTTCACATCACATTTTTGGAGAGCTGTGCAGCGTGAGTTAGGCACACGGGTTGAGTTGAGTACAGGATTCACCCCCTGGCGGATGGGCAGTCCGAGCGCACAAATCAGATATTAGAGGATATGCTTAGATTTGGTCCGATATGCCTAGGAGAAAGTCAAGTTGATCTAGGATCGGCTTCGTACAGCGCAATCTAGACATAAGAGTTATGCTGCTCGGAAGGTTTGTGATGTAGCATTTATGGTTGGAGAGAGTGTTTTGCTCTGGGATACACCTATGAAGGAAGGGCAAGTTGAGCCCTAGGCATATTGGTCCATTTGAGATCCTTGAGGTGAGGTGGCCTACAAGCTTGCATTTTCACTCAGCCTATCGGCGGTTCACTTTGTGTTCTATGTTTCTATGCTCCGAAAGTATTATGGTGATCCGTCCCATGTATTAGATTTCAGCTCAGTCAAATTGTACAAACATTTGACTTATGTTGAGGAGCCGGTGGCTATCTTGGACAGGCATGTCCGAAAGTTGAGGTCAAAGAGTATTTCCGCAGTAAAGGTCCAATGAAGGGGTCATCAGGTCGACGAGGCAACCTGGGAGCCTAAGCACGACATGCGGAGTCTTTATCCTCACTTTTTCAACACTTCAGGTATGTCTCTATGCATGTAAGGACGAACGTTTGTTTTAAGAAGGGGAAAATGTAACGACCCGGCCTTTCATTTTGTGTATTTGCGCCCCATATTCCTTTTTGATGCTTCACACATGTATAATTTTGGCATTATGACTTACTGGGTGGATTGGTTTCGTTCAAGTAAGGTTTCGGGTTAATTTAGACCCTTTGGTTTTTGGATTAGAAGTCTAAGTTAGAAACGTTGACCAAACTTTGACTTTTGTGAAAATGACCCTAGAACGGTGTTTTGATGGGTCTGATAACTTTGTATCGTGATTTGGACTTAGGGTTATGCCCGGAATCGAATTCGGAAGTTCGTGGGTTAATTTGTATTGTTTTGTCAAAAATTGGCAATTTGAGGTTTAGAAGTTTGAACGTAGGTTGACTTTTGTCTATTGGGTTGGGAAATTTGTTTTGGGACTTGGGATATGTCTGTTATGCTGTTTAGAACTTGTCTGCAAAATTATGTATCAATTGGACTTGATTTGATTGAATTCAGACGCTTAGTTGCAATTCTAGAGGTTCTTGAACTTTTCTTTGAAATTCATACGTTTTGGTATCCGATTCGTAGTTCTAGATGTTATTTTTGTGTTTTGATTACGCGAGCAAGTTTGTATGATGTTTTTAGACTTGTGTGAATTTCTATTTTGGAACCTCAAGGGCTCAGATGACTTGTGGACGTGGTTCAGAATGTTTTGGACTGAAAACAAAACATCTGGTGTGCTAGTGCTCTAATGTTGCAATTGCAAACATGGCTGGGGAGGGTCAGTTATCGCAAATGCGATGCCTAGTTCGCATTTGCGAAGTATGGGCCTGGATAGGACAGCGAGCATTTATGAAGTTTTACCCACATTTGCGAGGAGGACAGACTTCGCATTTCCGAAGTGTATCAGTGGCTGCAATTGCGACATTTCCTCAGTGTATCAGTGGCTGCAAATGCGAGCCTTTCTTTGCAATTGCGAACCAAGTGTCACAAATGCGACATCTGCAACTAAACAAAAGGTGAGGAAGTCGGCATTTCATATCATTTTATCATATATTAGAACCCTAGGCTCGGTAGGAAGCGATTTGGAGAGGGAATTTTCATCTACAAACTTTGGATAAGTGGTTCTAATCAATTTTCAACTATATTTCATGATTATATCTTAGATTTGACATCAAATATATGTGAATCAAAGAGGGAAATTGGGAAATTTTTAAGTTTTTGAAAAATGAATAATTGAGCTTTGAGAGTTGATTTGGACTCGAATTTGAAAACAAAACACATATATGGACTCGTGGGATTATGGGTAGTCGGAATCCACGCTTGGACTCGGGTTTTGACCGGACGGGCATGGGGTTGACTTTTGTTGACTTTTTGAGAATTTTGTAAAGATCAAAGCTTTGTCTATTGTAATTGTTTTTCCTTGCATTGGTTGATGATATTAAGTCACTTTTGATTAGATTTAAGCGTTTGGAGGCGAATTTTAGAGGGAAATCTATTTTCGAGGGTTGAGTTGGCCTAGTTGAGATAAGTATCTTACCTAACTTTGTGTGAGGGAATTACCGCTTAGGATTTGGGTTGATCGAGCTATTTATGTTATGTAGTGACAAGTGGGTACACGTGTTATATGTGGTATTTGACCCATTTAGATTATTTCGACTCTTTTCATGCCTTTAATTGAAATGCCATAACATGTTATATCTCTCATTATTAATCTACTCTTACATATGTTAATCTGCCCTCACATGCTTTATTTGACATTGTTAACAATTATTCTACCTCTTACTTGTTTTTTTGCTCCTATATGCTTTAGTTGAAATTATTGCCTTCCTTATTGTCTTGTTACTTCTTAAATTGTTGAATTAGTTTTATTTGAAGTTGTAATTTCGTGGAAGATCTTCTTGTTGTGTTATTGGTGTTGAAGTTGTAAAAGTCGTTATCACGTTGAGGTGAAGTTGTTAATTGTTGAGATACCTTTCTTGTTGAGCAATTCACTTTCATTTTGTCAGTGTTGAGATTCTTGTGCACATTGTGGTTGATCTATGGGCTATTCGTTGTGGAAACATTGGTATTGTTGATTCTTTTTGCAAGTTGTGGCATACGGGCACTACTGGTGCGATTTGTGATTGTGTTATGATATTGATACGCATGCGGTGACATAAGGCTAGGGGTTGATACGCATGCGGTGATATAAGGCTAGGGGTTGATACGTATGCGGTGAGATAAGGTGGGCTTGATACGCGTGTTGCTAGTAGGGGAACTACTTGACGCCACGCGGTGAGATAAGGTGGGCTAAAAGGTGATTAGCTATTTCGGGAAAATTGATTTTCAAAACTAAACGCAAGGCTCCCAGGTTGATATAAGGAAAGATTGTGATTGAAATTGTGAAATGTGAATACGAGGTGGTACCTCAGTTGTGATTCTTGTTGAGCATTTCATATTGAAAAGAGTTATTGGTTGCACAGTTCTTGTTGCTTTTATTGTTCCTTGTGTTACCAGTTTTTTCCATACTTGATTATTTATGGTTCTCATTATTTGCTTCCTTATTGTTGTCTTTATGCTTACAATTTTGTCATTAGTTTACGTCACTAAACTTCTTGTTATCCTTTATTTCTCCACTTTTCATTACTTCCCGTTGTTATATTTTTTCCGTTTATCTTGTCCTAGTAGGTGCCTTGACCTAGTCTCGTCACTACTCTACCGTGGTTAGGTTTGATACTTACTGGGTACCATTGTGGTGTACTCATACTATGCTTCTGCACATTTTTGTGCAGATCCAAGTACGTGTTCCCGTGCGGGATGTTAGAGATTAATTGGTTAGCTGCTTTCAGGAGAATTCCAGGTATACCTGTCCAACGTCCGCAGGCTTCGGAGTCACCTTCCTTTATCTTCTCATTATTGTTATATCCTTTATTAGACAGTTTTGTAGTAGATGTTTTAGAATATTCTGTAGAGCTTATGACTGAGTTCCACCGGATTTTGGGAGCTTTTTGTCAGCTGTGCTGTTGAGAATTATTATGATAAGCTTAATGGTTTAAATTTGAGATTTCAGTTTTATTTCCACTATTTCTCTATGCATGTTAGTAAGACTAGGTGCCATCACGACATCTTAAGGTGAAAAATTAAGGTCGTGACGCAATTATCAGTAGTAGATTTGCTTGTTGGACTGATCTTTGGGAGGCGAGGTAGAACTGCATTCTTGGCCGCAGTTTTGACTTGTCTTTCCTTATGCATTGTTGTTCCAGTCCAGACAGTATTATTATTTAGTTCAGACTTGTATTCCATTGTAGAGCTCATGAATCTGTATTTACTAGTTAAGGGGAATTTACCTTGTATTTGCAGTATTTTGTTATATTGAGATTTCAGACTTATGCTATTTCTTTAAGTTTCGTTATTCTGGTTCCTTATTGTTATGTTTCGGCTTGCCTAACCGGTGTGTTAGGCGCCATCACGACGGGTTGAGATTTTGGGTCTTGACCACTTACCCTAATCCAAGTGGTAAAAATTATCTCAATCCAATCTCACAATCTCAAAATATGATAAAATAAGCTCAAAGTCCGAAAATAGGACCTTATGCAACTACTCCAGGAGTATCCTTCGCAATCGTAGGACCCACTTCGCAATCGTGAAGCACTAAGATGAACACTGCCAAAAATGCACTTTGCGTTTGTGTTACTGACCTCGCGAACGTGATGACCATAGATACCAACCCATTGGCGAACGCGTCCTGGACCGTGAGAACACGAAGACAAATCCACCAGCTCCCACTCTCAACCGCGAACACGACCCCTCTTTGCGAACGCGATGGGCAATCATCTCAACCTCCATGAACGCGATCACCCAGTCGCGAACGCAAAGAGGAAAAACCTCCCAGCTCGAACATACACTTCACGATCGCAGTCCTCCTCATGCGGTCACGAAGAAGACTCACAGGACCAGAAAATCAGAGAAAACCAGAGCCCCCTCGGGACCCCGTTCGAACATACCAACAAGTCCCAAAACATATCACGGACCTACTCGAGACCTCAAATCACACATAATGACATCAAAACCACGAATCGCACCTCAATTCAAGCTTAATGAACGATTTTAAATTCCTAAATTCTAAACTTACACCGAACATGTCTAAACAACTCGGAATTACCCTCAATTTTTCACGCAAATCAAAAATCACCATACGAACCTATTCCAAGGCTCGGAATCCCAAACAAACATCAGTAATCACAAAGCCAACTACGAATAAAACCTATCAACTCTCCAAACCTTCAAACTTCCAACCTTTGGCAATTAGCATCAAAATCATTCAGGAATACTGGAACTCAAATCCGGGCAAACGCCCAAGTTCAAAATCATCATCCAGACCTAAAAGAACCATCAAAACTCCGATCCGAGGGCAAATACACAAAAGTCACACTTGGTCAACACTTACAATTTAAGCTTCCAAATTGAGAGTCATTCTTCCAAATCAACCCCGAGCCACTCGAAGACTAAGACCGATCATGCACACAATTCATAGTACATTATATGGAGCTACTCAAGACCTCAACTACCGAAAGAAAATGCTTATGCTCAATACGACTGGTCGGTTTGTTATAGCTTTATTTTTAGTAAGAGGATAGTGTTTAATTGACTGCCTAACTACTTCAAGATGCAATTAATACTATACTCAATCTGGACCCTCTTATATTGGAGGACATATCTGTATATAGGGTCCAAGTCCCAAGATTTGTCCTGTAAGGGACATGTGCTTTATTTTCGGCTTTGGGAAGTATGCGCGATCTAAAATTAGCCACAAAATTTGCTATAACTTATGATATTATAGCAGTATGTGGTCGATAAATGATATCATCTTGTCAACGACCCAAAATATCGTCGGATCCATGATGGTGCCTAACATAGCTTGCTAGGCAAGCCAACAACCAACAAGCAGAAATAAACTGAAATAATAGTATTAAATAGCCTCAATAACGGAATAATCATAAGTCAATAGCAACAATACAACTAAAAACCATCCCATAACCTAGTGTCATCAAGTACATAAGTGTTACAGAATTCAAATACAAAGTCTAATCCCAAAATATAATATTGTCTGAAAGATAGAACAATAATAATATAAACTAAGAAAAAAGGGACTTCAAGGCCTGCAAACAGAAATAGTAGCTACCTGGAAATCTCCAAAACCGATACAGATGAGACCCTCTAGCAACACCCATCTCAGCAGCACCTAGATCTGCACATACAATGCAAAGTGTAGTATTAGTACAATCGAACCATGTACTCAGTAAGTAACAAGTCTAACCTCGGGCTGAACAGTGATGAGCTTGGAGAGGTCCAATATTCATTTCCAACAGCCAATAACAACAATAATGATATAATAAATTCAAACTTTTCACAATAAAAAACGGAAACAAGGATGCTTTTTAAAGAATAACAGTTAAGGCATAAATTCTTCAATAGAAATCACCTAAATAAGGTTTTATCAATTTAATTGTGATTCCAAGCTCAACACATCAAATAGAAACATCAAGTACCAATAAGCATGAGGGACAAAACACAACCCTATACCTGTATGACAAGTATACATGCCAGAATCAGCAATATCATAGTTAAATCATCAAGTATATCAAATCTTTGCACATGTATAAAGTCTGGCACAATTGCCCTTCAATTATCACGCACAACGACACTCAGCACTATACGGATACCTGACACAAGTCCCTCACCAAGCAAATATATGACTTGTTTGCCTGCACCCACATGTTAATACCTGACCCCGGAGGGGGTCCTTGCCCAAGCGTTGATCAAATCTAAGTCAACGATCAATATCACTCAGTTCAATATGGGGCCTAGTGCACATGTCACCTCATGATCAATACCACTTAGCCCAATGTGGGGCCTAGCATACGCATCACCTCACTATCACTATTAAATCGGCTCTATGGCCCAAGATCAGTCATCAACCACTCTAGTCTCAAATGCTCACATCTCACAGTACTCACTTCAAACAGTGTCACACATATAAGGGTATCAGTGCCATATGAGATAACATATAAAGAATGCATAGAGATAGAGATATAATACACGGATCTAATATAATGACTGAGAATATGACTACGATTAGGAAAACAACTCAAAATAGCAAGAGTAGCACTATGGTCTCAAACAAATAAGCACATAGCCTAGACATGATTTCTAACATGAATGATAGCTCACATGGTCATACAGGTGAATAAACACGAAAATAACAGGACATCATAGCAAAACAAGGCACATAATAGCCTAAGGTCTATCAAGATCATGAATAACCCGATGTATGCATACACGCTCGTCACCTAACACGTGTCTCACCCCCAACATGTATGAAATACCATAACAAATGGGAAGTTACCTTCAAACCAAGTTTAGACAAGTTACTTACCTCAAAGCGCGTGAATAAATAATCTATAAAGTCCTTCCCACGAGAATCAACCTCCAAACGGCTCGATTTTAGTGAAAAAAGAACTCAATAACATCAAACACAGATGTAGAATCGATCCCAACAATAAAGCCCTAATCTTTATCAAACTGCACAAAATCAACCAAAAAGTTATCTGAGCCTACTTCCCAAAACCCGACTAAAGTTATGAATCCTGACTACCTATTCGAATACAAGTCCAAATATAAGTGTTTCATCCAAATCCGACTCCGAATCAGGGTTCAAATATCCATTTTCACTCTCCAAAATCATAGTCAAAATCCCCAATTTCTCTTTCAAATCACATAATCGGTGTAATAATCCATGGTTAAACAAGATATAATATCAAAATCAAGTAGAAATCACTTATCCTCTTGACTTGTGTGAAAATCCTCTTAAAATATTGCTCCTACCCAAGTCTAGGGCTAAAAATATGAAATTATGGGTCAAAGACCCGAAATTACACAGCTTATAAGTATGCCCAGGTACCCTTCGCGAACACGACCAATGCCTCGCGTTCGGGAAGCAAAAAAATCATACTGCCTTAATATCCCTCAGAGAATGTAGCCCCTAGCCCATGAATGCAATGCTCAAAGTTCCACTGGCCTATGCTAACGTGGTCATACACATGCGAACGCGAAGGCTTAGCCCCAGCCTTTCCCAAGTCTGCCATCCTCCTACACAAACGCGAAGTCGAGGTCGCGAATATGAAGGCCACGTTGCCTCACCCATCACGAATGTGATCCCACTATCGCAAACGCGAAGATGAAAAATGCATCTGCCCCAAATAAGACTTCACGATTGCAAGACCTGCTTCACGATTGCAAATCACACCAGACACCTACAATCATCAGCAATCTCAACCAAGCTCCGGGTGGTTCGCAACTCACCCGAGCCACCCGGGACTCCGTCCAATCACACCAACAAGTTCATAAACACTACCCAAAGCTATCCAAAGCCTCCAAACACATGAAGGATCACCACACCTATGAATCGACGACCAAACCATCAATTGAACTATTCTTAAGTTCATAAGATTCTAAGCTTCCAACCAAAGTCAACTCCCAGCCAAACTTATGAACCTTCCAAACCTTCAAATTTCTAACTTTCAGCAATTAGAGCCAAAACATCCTAAGAACATCCAAATGCAAATCCGGACATGCCCTTAAGTCCAAAATCATAATACGAACCTATTGGAACCATCAAAGTAACTAAGTTTTCTAATTTAATCCAAAAACTTTCCGAAACCAAACCAACAATCCCCACAAGTTAAAAAAAACTAAAATAAGCATATGAGAAACATCAAATAGGGGAACAGGGCTCAAATACACAACACAAACAGCCGGACTGCTACATTCTCCCCCTTTTAAGCAAAAGTTCATCCTCGAATGGGTTTAGAATCATACATGGGTTATCAAAAAGATGAGGATATCTGTTGTGCATATCCTGCTCGGTCTCCCAAGTTGCGTCCTCAACCGTTTGACCTCTCCACCGGACCTTCACTGGTGCAATATCATTGGATCTCGGCTTCCGAACCTGCCTATCCAAAATGGCAATCGGCTCCTCCTCATAAAGCATACTCTCATCCAACTGCACTGAAATGAAATCCAACACATGTGACTAATCTACATAATACTTCCAATGCATAGAAACACGGAATACAAGATGAACCCCCGATAAGCTGGGTGGAAATGCAAGTCTTTAGGTCACCTCACCCACTTTCTCCAACACCTTGAAAGGACCAATATATTGAGGGCTCAACTTGCTCTTTTTTTCAAATCTGATCATGCCCTTCATAGGAGAAACTCATAGAAGAACCTTCTCACCCTCCATGAAAGCCACATTACGAACCTTCCTATTAGCATAGCTCTATTGCCTAGAGTGTGCTGTACAAAGCCGCTCCTAAATCAATTTCACCTTCTCCAAAGCATCTCGAACCAAATATGTGCCCAAACAATCTAGCCTCCCCAGGCTCAAACCAACTGATCGGAGAATGACATCGCCTCTAATATAAGGCCTTGTACAGATCCATCTGCATGTAAACTCTGCTAATTGAAGAAATTGATCCCATTAGCCTCTGAAACCTATGACGTTAGCCGTAACATATCCTCCAAAATTTGAATGGTCCGCTCGGACTGCCAGTCAATCTGAGGGTGAAACGCAGTGCTCCACTCAACCTGCATGCCAAACTCATACTGAAACGCTCTCCAGAAATGCAAAGTAAATTGAGTTCCGCGATCCGAGATGATAAAAATAGGTACACCATACAAGTGATACAATCTCCCAGATGTAAATCTTACACCGCCTGCTTTGAAGTGTTGGAAGCCATGACTAGAATGAAATATGCAAACTTGGTCAGTATGTCCAAAATGACCCAAACAACATCAAATATCCTCAATGTCTGTGGCAACCCTACCATTGAGTCCATAGTGATGCACTACCACTTTCACTACGGTATGTCTAACCTCTGAAGCAAACCATCAGGTCGCTGATGCTCATACTTGGCTTGCTAAAAGTTCAAACACCCAACAATGTATCCATTAATTACTTTCTTCATCCTCCACCACCAAAAATGCTACTTCAAATCATAGTACATCTTCGTATCCCCTAAATGAATAGAATACCGCAAACTGCGAGCCTCCTTGAGAATCAACTCCCTCAAACCATCCACATTAGGAACACAAATCCGGTCTTGAATCTGAAATACACCATCATGACCAATAGTCACCTCCTTGCACCACCTCGCTGCACCGTGTCCTTGAGGACAAGCAAGTGTTGATCATCATACTGACGAGCCTTAATGCACGCAATCAAAGATGACTGTGAAACAATACATGCAAGAACTCTACTAGGCTCCTAAATATCCAATCTCACGAATCTATTGGCCAAAGCATGGATATCCATAGCTAAAGGCCTCTCCCTAGTTGGAGTAAATGCTAAAATGTCCATATCACATGACCCCAGAATGCCACCGAGTCTACCTAAACTCGTACTTGGAGAACTTAGCATATAGCTTCTTCTCCCTCAAAATCTAAAGCACGATCCTCAAATGTTGCTCATGCTCTTCCCTACTACGGGAATACACCAATATATCATCAATGAACATAATGAAAAAAGAATCCAAATAGGGTTGGAACACATTGTTCATAGAAAGCATGAAAGTTGCTAGGCTATTAGTCAACCCAAACGACATCACCAAAAACTCATAATGCTCATAACGAGAGCCCTGATCTTGAATGGTGATACCCCAACCTCAAGTCAATCTTCAAGGACAGCCTAGCACCCTAAAGTTGATAGAACAAATCATCGATGTGCGGCCGTGGATACTTGTTCTTTTGGTCACCTTATTCAACTGCCGATAGTAAATACATATTCTTATACACCCATCATTTCTCTTAACAAATAACACCTACGCACCCCAAGATGAAATAATAGGCCTAATGAGCCCCTTATCCAGTAACTCTTGCAACTGTTCCTTTAAATCCTTCAACTCTACTGGGGCCATATGAACGGAGGAATAAAGATAGGTTGTGTGCCCGGTGCCAAATCAGTATCGAAATCAATATCCCTATTGGGTAACATGCCAAGTTGGTCTACTAGAAACACATCCTGAAACTCCCTCACTATTGGAACTGACTCAACACTAGGAGTATCAACACTAACATCCCTGACAAAAGCTAGATATGCCAAAAAGCCTTTCTCAATCATCCATTGAGCCTTCAAGAATGGGATAACTCTACAAGGAATGCAACCAAGAGAACCCTTCCACTCTTACATCGGCAATTCCGATATCCCCAACGTCACGGTCTTAGCATGACAATCAAGAATAACATAGTACAGAGATAACCAATCTATGCCCAAGCTCACATCAAATCCACCATATTTAATAACAGAAAGTCCGCCGTCGTCTCAAAACCATAAATAGTGGCCACACATGGCTGATAGACTCAATCCACCATAATAGAATCACCAACAGGTGTAGACACGTGAAAAGGAGCATCAAGATGTCATGCCCCAAGATGCCTCACTTGATCGAGCGTACCAACCTAAAATCACATAACTAAGACATACGAACATTTTGGGCTGACAATGCCACATTATAAAAGAATCTGAAGGCAGGAAAGGTGTAACAACAATGATAGGTGGACATCCTAAAACATATATATACTTATATTTAAGGCCGTTAAGGCCACAGTAGACATCAACATGACAACATCAAGGTCGGCAAGGCCATATAGAACATACGAGATATACAACAATCATTTTGTAAGCCTCTAAGAGTAAAACATTTATCAGATGGTCGAGACAGGGCCCCGACCTACCCTTAATATATATACATAATCATACCAAAACCTCTAGACCCGGATAACTCCGGGAGACATTGAGCTTACCAATTGACCGCTGAACAGGAGCAACCACCTACTGGGGAGGCCTATCAGGCACTCTACCTAGACCTACAGCATGAAATGCAGGCAACCCGTCAAATAAACGTCAGTACGAAAAGAATTTACTGTCTATGTAAGGCATGAATATGATATGAAATAAATAGCAAGTACATAAGAGTGCAAAGAACAACCAGGAAGTACATATGCCGCATAAGGCCATCCCCATCTGAGTATAGCTCAGTCGATACACACACACACACACACACACACATACACATACATACATAACACGTACATACAATAGTATCGTCCCCAACTATAGTGGTATATAAGTAACAATAGTAGCATCCCCAACTAAAGTGGTATAGATATAATGTAATAATGTCCCAATTGCAGTGGTATATATGTATATAATGTATCCCAACTGCAGTGGTATATATATAACAATAATAATGTCCCCGAATACAATTATATATACATATATAGTATTACATATGAATAGCTCTGAGGCTCATTAATCAATCCAGTGACAAACTGTTCAGAATGGCGTAAGGGCGTTAGCTTGCCGAACAACATTATGGATGTTACTTCCAATACATTTATCTTCAGAGTGAATCGAGACTCAACATATATACTAGGGAACATCAACCAACAAAAAAATATCAAAGATAAACATAGGAACCTAGATGATATCATGAGTTGAATATTTATGGTGAGACATTTCATTAAGTGTTTCTTTTAGAAAATTGTCATTAAGGCAGATTCATGTTGAAACGGGTCAAAGCGATAGCCATTACATACCTTATCACAATCTGTCCAATAACGACATTGTGCTCGTCTCATTGTACCTTAATCCATAATAACAATAGTAAGGCTATTGTTAAGCTACGAAGGACACATAACACTCAACGAACGACAAACTTATTTTATATTAAAACAGGCAGCATCTCCCCTATAAACTTTACTTCCTCCCAATTCAAGATAACATAACAACAACAAGAAAAACATAAATACATCATTTCCTAACCTTATATCCATAAATAACATACCATAAAGCAGCCCAAAATACCCCAATCACTTCATACACAAAATGACAACCATACTAGTGTCAAACAACCCGAAAATGTAAGGACGAACAACCATACCACCACCCCAACATTATGTGGTGTTTCTCCACACTCCTTTACATCCCAAAATCCACAAAAATAGTAGCAAAAAGAGACAACCTAACAAGCACAAGAAACAACCCACAAAATAGTCCTAACAGTCCACTACAAGTTGAACAACTCGAACTCACGACTTTCGATCACCGTCCCGTAGGTTCTTACTATTATGGAACGAATTTCTCTACCATTCAAGAAGAAAAAAGATATGAAAGAGGGCAGTATACTTACCTTATTTGGTGAAGAGCTAAGCTCCTAACTTGGGCTCTTCAACACTTAGGTTTTCCTCTAACTAGAACTTGAAAAGAAGAGAAATAACTTAGGGTTTTGTGTAGAATTTTAGGGAGAAGTTTACAGGGGTTTATTGTCTGATTTTAGGCTCTAAAAATAGTGGAATAAATGAAGGAAATTAGTCCTTTAAAGGTCCCTTTGGCCGACCCCAACTATCCCCTTTTTTGGGGACTTATTAGGTCCTTTTATTTAAGCAAGTAGATGACACACCTACTTGTCACCTATGCAGTCTGCGCAGTCTCGTAAAAATACAAATATCTCTCTACTCCAATGTTGCATTGACGAACGATTGAATGAGATGGAATCTAGACTCATAGATATTCAATTTGGTGTATGTATTACCCCATAACTCCAAGTATATTGGAAGAAAATTTAAATGACATTAGACCCAACTTTCAGTAAAAAATTGAATGTAACTTGCAATAACTTTTGCCTACTTCTGTTTTACAACTTGTTTGGCTTTAGAACTTAACATACAAATATTATATGATTCAAGTACCTTAAAACACGACATACTTAACATATTAAGCACTCCTAGTTTTACCCCAAAATACGGGTTATACCATCTTTGATTCATTTTGCCTCCAACCCTCACGATACTTCCTTAACACCCATTTTAACTCATAGTTATCTTTGTAAAGGTCCTTCAAAATCTCCAGCTTATACTGATTCACATAAGATGCATTCCAACATGAAAATATGGGGTGTAACATCCTTCCCCCTTAGGAACATTCATCCTCGAATGTTAACTCTTAGAGACTTGCAAAAATTCCGCAAATAGTCTCCTCTGTACACTGGACTATGACCAAACTGCACGTAGCCAGAAAATATACTATTTATGCCATATAGGGCCAATGTCTATAAATATCAAAACTTGGCCTCCCACGATCGTCAATCATAAGTACTACAAGTCAAAAATAAGAGCTCGCCTCACGAGCTACTAGTTTGAATCGGGTTGTGCTGTAATATACCATCTCGATCCATATCTTTAGTTTGTAATAGGTGGGGATATTTATATTTCATTTCCTCTATAGCCTCCCACACTATTTCTTATTTCTTCGACGCCCTTATTTCTCCATAGTACCTTCACAGAGGCTATCTTTTTTGTCCTCAACTTACGGATCTGTCGATCTAAAATAGCCACTGGAATCTCCTTGTAGGATAGTCCTATATAATCTCAACGTCATTTACAGGGTCAATTCGAGAAGGGTCTCCAATACACTTCTGTAGCATGGATAATGGACTGACTCTAACTCTGGAGGTAATTTAAGCTCATAATACTTTGTCTATCCGTCGAATGACTCTGTAAGGCCGCATATATCTCGAACTAAGCTTACCCTTCTTACCGGATCTCATGAATCCTTTCGTAGGATACATCTTTAGGAATATACAGTCGTTTATGACTTATATACATTAAACTTTAGAAATTTTTATTCTACGACCTTGGCCATCGTATAATTTTTATTCTTATGCTCTTAGAACAAAATAAAATCCTCACCTTGATTCTCATAGTTCTCGCTTTACTTTTCTTAAGCTTAATTATCAGCTTGGTACTTGAAACACTGCTATTCAACCCTTCTGTCGCACCCTATATAAAGATATACATATATTTCTGCTCCACTTGAGGAGTGAGTCATTTAGGATAGGAGCGAGCTTCTCAACCTCGTATTCTAGCCTCCTGACTTATCCCGATCTCGTACAAATTTATACTTGACTTGTAATCTTAGCTAACTCACATTCTTGATCTTTTAAATTATTGTACTTATGTATAAGCTTGCACATTTCTATTTTTAGCATAGCTTATCCTAACGGACACTTTTGAATTGAACTGTCGATTTAGAGAGTCGTTCATCCATGTTATACTTTATAGTCCACGATCATCTTTGAAGTACTGACCATATGGCGTCGCTCGCTGCAGATCATGTCTTCTTATTGCTACAGTATACTAGATTAGGACTTTGATGTCCTTTATGAATGGTAAAAATGATGCTCCCTAGCCCTGGTAATGTCTCGCAATCCCGCAACAATGGGGGCACATATTTATCCTGTCATCTCCACTCCATCTTTTGTTATCTCTAAGGCTGGTACTCTTCTAACTAGCTTTATTATAGAGCTGTTATAGAATATGGCTATTTTACTATCTATCTTGTACTCTACTATCACGAGTGATTCTATAATGTTCTGAGTCCCGATTTCTATAATCATCTAAGTCTAATAATCAGAATCCTGATTTGCTTAAATGATGTAACTCTCGAGTTTCCTCTTCCTTCTTATCCTTTAAGTAGGCTTAAGCTTCTTCCAATCTACTCAAGATATTAGCTATTACATTTACCTTTTGTGGATGCGATGGAACATCCCACGTTATAATCTTCTAAAAATTTAAACCTTTGTATGTGACGTGGACTTAATTATTTCTTCTAACGATGTGCGGGAGTCTCCTATAACTGTAAGAATGTCAACATATATGCTATATGGATAATACTCAGAAATCTTAAGTACGTTCATAACATAATTGACTCTGGGTCATAGATCGAATAATTCCTTTCTCGCCTTCTTAGTTATCTTTAAATGTAAACAATTACTTTTCCTGGTCGTTCTGCCACTTGTTGCATGAATACATTGCTTATCTTAGTGCCCAACATACTGAAATTCATGTAACTCATATGATCTCGAATACTACTTTTGACTTTTACTTCCCGTTCAAGTCACAATAGGTTCCACTTTCTTATGGAGTGCATACAATGTTCTAATGAGACTGATGTTACAAGATCATTTCTTCTTCAAGTTACTATGCTTAGGTCGAAGCCTATTTCCTCGGCTAGTCTTCCATTGTAAACTTAGGGGAGATACTTTGACTCTTGAAAAGTTGAGAGCTTATTACATCGTATACCCGAAAATTTTTTTGATGTTCTTACTCACCTATAAATATCCTTTTACATACCTCAATGCCCTTGTGCTCGTAGGGTTACTTATGCACTCAAATTTTGATTATCTCACCAGTGGAACTCTCTTTTATTTTCGTAACACTTATACGGTACCGTTAACTACCCCAACTCTTATCTGAATATTTCTCAAGTATTAGAATCTCGTATCTGCTATACTACATTTCCTATGTTGGGGTTCAATATGTTTATCTTGCATGATGAAAGATCCGGCCAGTCGTTTTGAGAATTAAAGTCCCGTACGGTGGTATAAGGTCTCAAGCAGCTCCATATTATGCGTTATGACGTGCATGCATAGTCGAGTTCAGACTTTGGGTTGATTCGAATTGATATGGAAGAAGGGTTCGTGTTTTAGAAGCTTAAGCGGTAAGAGTTGACTGAAATTTGACTTTTGTCTAAATGACTCCAAAATGGGGTTTTGACGGTTCCAATAGTTTCATATGATGATTTTAAACTTAGGCGTGCGTCCGGATTAGGATTTGGAGGTCCGTAGGGTAATTTGAAGCATTTCGGCAAAAATTAGAAAACTGAAGTACTTGGAAGTTAAGAGGTTTGACCGAGAATTGATCTCAGTGATATGGGCGTTGTATTTCGATTCCAAGAGTTAGATTAGCTCCGTTATGTCATTTGAGACTTGCATGAAAAATTTGACATCATTTCGGGTTGGTTTGATAGTTTCTGGCAAGAGTTTTGAAGTCGGAAGAATTGAAAGTTCATAAGTTCGATTCTTGGTACGATTCGTAGTTCCGACGTTGTTTGATGTGATTTAAGACCTCAAGCGGGTCCGTGTTAGGGTATGGAACTTGTTGGCATGTTCGAGCGGGGTCCCGTGGACCCTAGGTGTATTTCGGACGAGTCTCGGATGATTTTATTGCTTGTGACCAGGTCTGTTTCTGGTGTATCCGCATCTGCGGAGGTTTGATCGCAGATGCGGAGCCGCTTCTGCGAGGTTTTGGGTCGCTTCTACGACGTTGGGGCAGGCCCTGTTGAATCGCTTCTGCGACTGGAGGACCGCAGATGCGAGGACGCATCTGCGAAAGGTGGATCGCAGATGCGCAACTATGGTCACAGGTGTGATCTCTGTGTGGGCAAGTGAAGACCGCAGATGTGGAGAATTGTCTCGCACCAGCTAGAGGGCAGGTGCGCGTGTATGTCTGCAAATGCGGAAGTTCTGGGCAAAACACTTATAATTCGAGAGTTTGGCCATTTTTATCATATTTTGAGTTCTAGACCTCGATTTTGAGCGATTCTTTGTGGGTTTTCAAGAAAATCAATTGGGTAAGTGTTCTTCACCTAGAATTTATTTTATTCCATGATTCTATCTTTATTTTTATCATCTAATTAGTGTTTTGAGTTGAGGAAAATGGGGATTTTTTAAGAAAACTTTCAAAGTGTAAAATGATGATTTGAGGGACGAATTGGTATCGAAATTTGATAATTTTAGTATGGTTGAACTCGTATCGGAATGGGTGTTTGGGTTTTATGAAATTTATCGGGTTTCGAGGTGCGGGCCTAGGGGTCAACTTTTGGGTTGATTTTTAGTTTTTGACAAAGATTGAAGTTTTATTATCCGGGATAGTTTCTTATGAGTCTTATTTGTGCTTTGAAGTTATTTTGGCTAGATTTGAACCGTACGGAGGTTATTTCACTCGAGAGGTTCATTTTAGAGTGACGGTCTATCTTCTTTGAGGTAAGTATCTTGCCTAACTTCGTGTGGGGGAACTACCCCTTAGGACTTGAGTCTTCTATGCTAATTGTGTCATGTGAAGTCCGTGTACGTGAGGTGATGAGTACATGTTGTGGAAAGTTGACCTTTCTAGGGCTCTTAGGTTCTTATGTTCTTTAGATATGAAGTTGTTGCCTCTTCAATTACCATGCTATCTTTTCCGTTGCTTATCCTTAATTAAGTTGTTGTATTGTTTCCGTAATTTGCTCAAACCTAAAAAAAGTTAGTTTTCCTTTATCATAGTTGCCTCACCCTTATTTGAAATTAATGACTCATGTTGTCTCCCTTGTTGTCGAATTGTACCGTGTGAAGCTATTGTTATTGTGACTAGTATTCTCTATTGTGTTTATTATTTGTGAGCTAGTCTTACCGGTTCTTTGCGTTCTAAAGCTCTTGAGTTGATTTCCTTGTCGTAGTCTCGTGTATTGTTATTGTTGTTGCTATTTTACTTAGTTTGTTGAGCCGAGGACTATGCGTAGTTGTGGTATTGAAACCGTTTAGAGGAAATGTTTTGGAATATGGGCACATGTTGTAAAGGCCATTCTATTGTATTGTTGTGTTGTCGGCACGTGATATTGTTGGGAGAATTTGTTAGGGTGTTTGCACGAGGTTTCTGTCATGCTATTATTACTATTGTTTATGCACATGCGGCGTGACAAGGAGAGGTATATCTGTGTGTTGCGCATGTGGCGAGACAAGGTGGGAACATTACTATGCGCGTGTGGCAAGACAAGGCGGGCATTTACTTTATTATTGCACACGTGGCGAGACAACGTGGCTTATGTCAGGGATTGATTGTGATGACTTGTGATGGCCTGGGGGCATTGTTGTTTTTGATATCTGTGTAGTGGCGTGCCTAACCCATGTGAGTTTTTCCTTGTGCAAAATGTGGAATCATTCTTACGTGCCGTTTATTTTTCTCTACTCTTACTAGTTGGCCTGACTGTGATAGGACACTTGTACAAGCATACACATAGTTAATCACCCCTGTCGGTTTAAGATGATGGATCTTGATGTTATTGATCACTCCCTCGTCTATTTGCCTCCCATGTGAGAATGTTTCTACTGGCACGTGCGTCGCCCGTGCGGTTTACTAGTTGAAATGAGGGCACAAGATGCCAAGTGTTTAGGGTTCACGAATTGGGACCTGTGACTTGTGAATATCTTAAGGTTTGGTACCTCGTGGAGATTATTGGATAAACCTGGCATGATGCCAGTTATTCTTATCGAGTTGCTACTTGTCTTTCTTTTATCTGTTTCACCGGATTCTAACTGTGTTCAGCTTGCTCCACTAGGTTATTACTTGTTGTGTTCCGCTGCTAATTGTTGCTTCTATTTCCTTTTGAAAGTACCGTATTATTGTTATCATTATGTGTAGTTTTATATAGATATCGTACTCTGTTAGTTCTATACCTATACTTGTCCAGGTTATTCAGACCAGTAGGTGTCTTGACCGTCCCTCATCACTACTCCACTGAGGTTAGTCTTGATACTTATTTGGTACCACTGTGGTGTACTCATACTACGCTTCTGCACAATTTTTGTGCAAATCCAGGTAGTCAGTCGATCGTTAGCTAGCTGTACGGATTTTGCTGCGGAGACTCAAGTTAAAGTTGTTGCTGTGTCCACAGGCTTTGGAGTCTCCTTCTGATGTTGTATTTATATTGTTTATCCTTATTTCGAAACAGTTGTATTTAGAGTTTTTCTAGCAAACACAGTAGAGTTTATGACTTGTACTACTAGTTTTGGGATTGTAAACTTTGTATCGAGATTTCTACTTTGTATTTGTCAGTCGATATTTAATATTGTTATTATTTCAGTAAATGTTAGGCTTACCTAGTCCCTAAGACTAGGTGCCATCACGGCCTCCTACAGAGGGAGATTTGGGTCGTGACACACGATCTGTTGATTTATTTGTGACCTCTTGTCTAGCCATAACTAGGCTCTTCTTGAATCAGCTACTAACTACTCGTCGGTCCATTCTCATATCTATATTCTATGTAACCTCTCCTGGGTTATGCCTTTTTTCTTAACTTACCTCTTGCATCGACTCCTTATGTATCAAGTGGGCATTCGCACTTATTTATCAATTAACATCCTTTATGGGAAGCCTTACTGTCTCTTCCCGGTGTCGTTCTTGCATAACGTTGTGGAGTCGTGACA
This sequence comes from Nicotiana obtusifolia, assembly GCA_002018475.1. NCBI lineage: Eukaryota > Viridiplantae > Streptophyta > Magnoliopsida > Solanales > Solanaceae > Nicotiana > Nicotiana obtusifolia. Next base: position 28,183 of record MCJB01024959.1, on the reverse strand, counting down.
TATCTATTGGATCTGAATAAGTGAAATATCATTCATTTTGCCTTTTTTACCGCATTCTTCCTTTACCATTCTATTTTTACATGAACCACTTAACTCTAACTTAATACCATTTCACACCATCTTCCCCCTTTTGAGTAATACTAACATTTAATGCTCTGAAGTTTTACCTACATATTTTTTACCTCTTCATCTTTGGCATCTGTGCACATTTTCAATGACCCTTACTCACCTTGCGGTAACCCTTCTGTACCAGGTATAATTAAATTTCTACGCACGAGGGTGACACTTAGTGTAACTGGCACACTTAGTCCCTTAATGACTTAGTGTAACTGGCACACTTAGTGTAACTGGCACACTTTATGGCTTATACTCTTTTATAGTCTCAAGGACTGTCTCCTCTTCTCTTTTCCTTCACTTGACTATAGACTCTATCATCCTGTCATATTTTGATTTAACGTTGTCACCATTTATCACATCTTACTCATAATACTTCATTTACTCTTTTCTTATTTTCCTGCTAATGTTTCTGCTTATTACCTTATTCTGAAAACTTCAACAAAATATTCTTTCGCTTTTAGCTCCCCATGATCCATCTCACTAGCTCTTTGGGTCGCCTAACGTTCTCTCTTTACTATGGATGGAAGTCATACTAAGGTAAATATTTATCTCTTCTAGGATTCCAGTGCCTATCTTCTTAATTTTCTGAACTTTCTAGTATTCCTATCTGACTGTACTATTCTAGAGTGCACCACCTGGGTATCTCAAAAGGAGAACTATTATATCCTTCAAAAATGTCAGCTAATGATAACAATCCATCCACCATTTTGGGTTACTCTAACCCCAGCTGGATCTTGATATCCATCCTTCTCTTAAATATGTTAGCTCTTATAGAGCATAACTAAAATGGGTGGGGCCAATTGTACATACCTCTGTTACTGTTGAAAGTAAACTCATAATGCTTATATTTCTCTGACTGAATTGTAAATATAGATATTCTTCACTAACTAGGTATCTTGTACCCTTCTTCACCTAGCTTCTTTTACCAGTTGAAACTTATATTTTTACCTTTTGATACTCCCATGGCCTGCTATTCACGGGGTGTGTGAAATATTCTCATCTTAGGGTCTTGAGCAGGAAATTTGTACATCCGGTATGCACGATCTGATAGGGCGTCAAACTGGGCCACATCGTCAAGAACTCTTTCTCTCTGCTAGTGCCCTTACCTGCTATTGTATTAGCACTCTGGCTAGCTATAATCTTTCTAATTGCAAGTATCTTTGTATCATTAGCAAACATAAGTCCTGACTCAAACTCTTATGACTCATCTCTATAGAACGATTTGGATTTGAAAGAAGGAAACAGGCTCCTAAATGCCTTGTAATTTCCTGTTTATAAAATGTGGTGCACAACATATCTATAAACAAGACTTTGCTAGACACGGCTTGTAGACTCCCTAGGATAGACCTGCTCTGATACCAATTTTGTCATGCCCCAAACCTGGGGAGGCGAGACCGGCACCCGGTGCCTCACTTGACCGAGCGTACCAACCTGAAATCAGATAACCAAGACATATGAACATTTGGGTCTGTCCACAACATAAAAATATCTTAAGACAGGAAAGACGCAATAACATAAATAGGTGGACAGCCCAAAACATATATATATATATATATATATATATGTATACATATATACAAGGCCGCCAAGGCCACAGTAGACATTAATATGACCGCATCAAGGCCACCAAGGCCACAATAGACATTAACATGACCGCATCAAGGCCGCCAAGGCCATACAGAACATATACAACAATCAGTCTACAAGCATCTAGGAGTATAACAATTTCCAGATAGTCAAGACAGGGCCCTGACCTACCCCATATATACTAGAGAGGGCGAAAGCTAGTCCCCGAAGGGGTAGAGGGGATTGGGAAATGCGAGAAATGTAAGGGATAGGAGGCAACAAAATAAAATTAAACTTAGGTGGCAAAGTCGGCCATATGCGAGCGTATGCTAAATAAAATAGGCTGCAGAGCCGACTGAATGCAGGTATGTTAATGCAAGATTAAAACATAAAATCTGGCAGCAGAGCCGTCCAGAAGTATTATTGATAATAAGAAATACAAATATTAAAAAATTGAAACTTAAAAGCTTACAGGGTATAGAGCTCTTAAGTTTTGAGAGGACTTAGAGAGAGAAATGTGTAAAGAGAAGTATCCGAAATTTAAGAGAAGGATTGAATGCTTTCTGAAGTGAGTGAGGGGGTCTATTTACAGAATTATAGACCGTGCTACAGGGAAAGTGCATAATAATCTACAGCGATAAGTGCACAGTAATCTACAGTAACATTGCTACAGTAACTTCCAGAAAATTCTTTGCTGGTGTTATTGATGTCAGCGACAAATTGGTCCTGATTTTGACTTATTCTGGGTCATAGTCAGGGTCATCTTCTTCTGATTGTGCTTTAGATGATGTTGATGATTGTTGATCGGGTACATAATTACCCTTTAGTTGCCTAATAATTGTTTTCATCTCCTGGATATATTCTTCTTTGTTGGTCGATCCTGCAAGTCGTGCAGTAAATAAGGACCTCTGCTGCAAAAATAAGGATTTAGAAATATCTGTTGGTGATAGATACTTGGGGTTTTTGGCGAACCTCTTTTCAACTGCAGATACGTATATGTCGGTGGCATCTCTTCACGCTTTGTACCATTTGCAATATCCTTGAAGGCCAACCAAGGCATGCCTCTGTGTCCTTCTTTTTTTATGGAAGGCAAATTTCTGCGTATAGATCCAAGGTATGTGGAATCTATGGGAAAATTGGATTAAATTGGATATATGTTGGTCACCGTGAAATCTGGAGCAAAAATATTTATCACCTTCTTTCACTGGTGATGGGAAAATATCTGATGAATGACCATATGCAAGCCACCATTGGTGCAAAAACCAATGGGGAAATTCTGCTGGAAATTGTTTACCCCAAAGAAGAAAGTAGAAATGTTTGTTGACATGATTCTAGAATGTGAATGCATTAAACCATGAATCCCTATAATCATAATAGCTAAAAAATTGTGGGTGAAAAGGTCGGGAAAGTTTTCTGACTTTCATTGGGTAATCCCCCCATCCCATTAGCGAGATTATTTTGTTGATCCGTACCGTGATATGCGTAGCATATTTTGGGCTTTATCCAAAAAGGGTTTGAACAGACATGATTGAGTGTCTGCTAAGATAAATTCATAAAACTTCTGAGTATGGGCAAAAGTTTTTTGAAGGAAATAAGCAGTGGGGTCGAGCATTTTCTTTGCTACTTCTGTAGGGTTGGAAATCCAAATACATGGCTCGGTTTGAACGAGTGAATAAGTCATCTCATTTTTGATATACTGAGGTTACTCAGAGTGAGGACCTACCAAAGAAATTGGTTGAGACACGGATGAAGAAAGCACATGTTTGGGTGCAGAAGGCACCGTGCATTGTGTAGTGGGGTTTTTCACCACCACTGTGTTAATATCTCTTGTAATGGGACTTTTCGTCGCCACTTGCTTTTTAGTGGGGCCTTTTGCCACCACTGGGTTGGTTGCGGTACTTTTGGCAGACACAACTGAAGTTGATGCCGAGTTTGAAGGAGTCAAGGCTTGTTTGGCGATTGTTTCTAGGAATTGTGCCATGTTTCTTGCCATTTCTCCTTGTTCTTGATGGATCATGGGTTTTGTTGAAGTAAAATCCATAAGTTCTAACCATTTCTTAAAATCTGCTGTTGTCCATGTGGAAGCAGGCTGTTGTGCAAATTGAATATTGTTATCTTCTGAAGAAGATTCTTCAGCGATGTCTGCCCATCTTTTGGGTTGGGCAATAGAAATTGGCTGTGCTAAAATTGGCTGTGAAGAGACCACAATAGGAATACCCTTCATGGCATAATCAGCTGGGGACCTGCATTTTAGCTGGCTGGGTCAGCTTCTATTAACTGCTACTGTTTGGCAACTGCTGTAGTTGATTGTTGTTTTGAAACAACTGTTGGGACTACTTTGGTTTTTGGCTGTTGTGTGACAGCCTATGGCTTATCCTCCGGGGGCGGCAGAGCTAACCTCGGGGGTTTCGGCTTTTTGTCATCTTATCTTCCTTGTAGAAATTCCCGAGTTAGAAAATCGGGTATGGAATTTGAGCTTCCCTTTATCTATCAATGTCAAAATCAAAAATTAATAAAATAGCTTGCCATCTGGCAAAAATATGTTTAGAAGCAATATTTTGCACATCCTTCTGTAGAACAGATTTAGATGCTTATAGTCAATGCGAAGCAAAAACTTTTGGTTTAATAAATCTGATTGAAATTTTGATATGCATAAAATAATTAGCCAAAATTTCTTTCTTAATTGTGGGATAATTCTGTTGAAAATTATTCCAATGTTTAGAAGTACAAGCAATGATACTTTCTTTATTATTACGAAATTGTTTCAAAGTTCCACCATACCCTAAATCTGATGCAACTGTTTCTACTATTCTAAAAGCAGATGGATCGCGGAGACTCAGGAAAGGGAGACTTTGACTTTCAACTTAAGTTGTTTGCCAGCATTGGTTTGGGCATCCGTCCAAGGAACTGGAGGTTTTTTCAATCTGTCGTGGAGGGGTTTAAGCAGAATGCTTAATCCCGGAATAAAATCACAAATATAGTTGACACAACCAAGAAATCTTTGAAGTTGTGTCTTGTCCAGAATTTGATCTGGGAATTTGTCAGCGAACTGGAGGGATCGCTGGATAGGAGTAATAGTCCCATGTTGGATGTTATGACCAAGGAACCTGATGTTTGTCTGGAATAAGCTGTACTTAGTTCTAGACAGAGCTAATCCATTTTCTTTAATAGTGTTAAAGAAAATGCCTAGATGTTTGAAATGTTGGCTGATGTTTGTTGAGAAACTAAGACATCGTCTATATAAGTTATAACAAAACTGGAATATGGATTAAAGATATCATTCATTATCTTCTGAAATTCAGAAGGAGCATTCTTTAATCCAAATGGCATCACGTTCCATTCATACTGTCCGAAAGGGACTGTAAAACCAGTCTTGTACCTGTCTTTTGGGTCGATTTATACTTTCCAAAATCCAGATTTTAAATCGAATTTAGAGAAAATTATGCAGCACGGACTCTTTGTAATAAGTCCTTCTTGTTAGGAATAGGGTACCTAATCCATCTAAGTGCTGCATTAAGGGGTTTGTAATTGATAACCAAGCGAGGGACTCCGCGCTCGATTTTAAGTTTTTGTTGACATAAAATGCCAATAATCTTTTTATCTAAGAGATCGTTGATCTCTTTTTGACAATGCATTGTAAGGGTCGAGCTTTGGTTAGGATATTTTTCTCATCAAAGTCCGGCTCATAAGAAAGCACAACAATGTGCCTTTTTCGTTTCCAAAATGCCATAGGCAGATCAAAACAAAGATCGTGTTGAATTCTAGCTTCTAAACTTTTAATTTTAGAAGAGAATACAGAGACAGTCAATTGTTTCTGTATTCTTTGAAAAGCTACTTCTTCTTTTAAAAACATAATTTGTTTTTCTTTATTTTGTAAAGAATGGATGATTTCATAAGTTGGAGGCTTATGAAAAAAGGAAGTAGATTGTTGCTTGTGGGATAATCCACATGAATGTCTTTGTTTGTAACTAGTTATGGTTTGCAAAGTTGAATGAAAGGAATACCTAGGATTACTGCATCGCAAAGGTCTTTTGCTAAAAGAAATGGAGTCTGGATGAACCAGTTCGGTGTTTCTGGAGAGGTTGTGACCTTTACAGAAGGAAATTTATAAGTGATTTTATGTTTTTCACCATTGGTGGCCCTTAGGCGTTCTTTGGTTTTTACGAAAAATTTGGTTGGAATGACACCTTCTTGGATACAGTTCCTATCTGCACCAGTGTCAAATAAAGCTATGCCAGTCCAAACAGAAGACTCGCCGACGATGAGAGTTATCCTAACGTAATACTTCTGAATCCTAATAGAGGAAATATGTCCTAAGAAGGATTCTGTTTCATCATCATCTTGGTCAGAGGTTGCAACGACCTGTACAGCCTCTTTGAGCTTTTGTGGCTCATTAGATAATTATTGGAGGACAAGTCTATCTAATTCTTGTCTAGCTTTTATCTCCCTAATTTCTTCCTTTAGGTGTGCTATCTCAGATTGAAGGTTCGAAATGGTCACTTTTGCTACCTTAGGATTATCAGAGGGAAATCTCTTAAGAATATCAGTAATGTTGTAGGTATTGGCTACCTGGGGATGATTTTGAAAGGTTGAAGACGAGGATGTTGAAGGCTTATTAAGGACTGTCTTAAGTTTTCCTAAATAGTCCCTTTTAAGCTCAGGATCTTGAAGATCACCAATCACTTCAAGAAGAAGATCTTGTTCTTTGTGAGAACATTGATCTGAGGGAGGTCGTCCTGGTCAGACCCTTCTGAAGATGTGGAAGATGATCCTAAATCATCTTCGAGTATGTTGTTAAATTGCTCATCATCGGAAATTTGATTATTTGTAATATCTGAAGATTCACTTAATTCAACAAGCAATTTCTCTATTTTGTTTAGAGTGGGTTCGTCAAGTTGTAGGCTCTTGATTTTCCGAGAGACTTTGCAAAACATGGCGATGTGGCCTGGCCTTCCACACTTGAAGCATTTTCCAGTGGAAGTAGAAGTCTTTCCATCTTTATTAAAACATTTAGAAGACTTATTTTTTGTATAGGAAGGTTTCCTTTTCCTATTGAAAGTGTATTTGGACGAATCGAGTTTAGAAGTCTTCTTCCTATGGGGTTTACTACCGTACGAAGGAAGACCAAATTGTTCAAAAAAGCTTCCTAGATCTCTACGTCTTTGCGGCCTATCCTTGGCAAGTTGCCTAAGCATTTTATCTTGCCTGCAGATCTTAAGAGCAACTTGTTGGATCTGACTAACTATCTGGCCAATAGGTGATTTAATCGTAGGGAATAATATCACCGGAATATTGACTCTGAAATTCTTCCTTGACTAAATCTCTAAGGGACTTAGACAAGCCACCTAGGAATTTCTCTTTCCAATAAGGGAGATTCCCATCTAGTCTTTCGTAGATCCTGGTGAGGAAGGAATCCTTATACCACCTAAAGTCTGAAAGAGTTTTGCACTTAAGATGTTTAAGTATTTTAGAAGATTTTTCTCTAAAAATACCTGGACAACCTACAAATGTTTTGATGATTCTGTAAATCAATGTGTTGATAGAATCAGCAATTGTTTCACCATCTTTTAGGATTTGTTTCCCTAACTCATCCAATTTCACGGCTTGGAAAATTTGTTGTTTTTTCTCGTCGCTTAAATGGGTATCCCACCACACCTTAAGCTGGCCTGTAAAACCAACGACTAAGACATGAGTAGTACTCTGGTCGAAACAATTGTGGAAGGTTTTATAAGCAGTGGCACCATAGTAATCTGCTGTAATTTGACAAGAATATTATATTCAAAACATCTATTGATATTCCACTCGTAGATATTATGAGCATTATAATTATTCTGCATAGTATTGGGTTTTTCTTCAAAGACCACGTCTGGATGTGTAGCTCTAGGGTAATAGAGTTTTTGAGACTTTCGCCAGTTGGAAAATTCTGACTTAATAGGTGCTAATTCTGGAGGAGGTTTGTCCTCTTGGGAAATTTGTGAAAATTGCTCAGATTCGTTATCTGAGTCGGTTTCTCCTAAAGCTCCTATGAACCAAGAAGAAGATGTTTCTTCAGTCTGTCGGACTGGAGTGTCCTTGACTGTTAAGGATTTCTCTATTTCCGCTATTCTCTGTTGAAGTTCAGAGAGTTTGGGAAAATTCGCAGTGGTGCATAACAAGTTCTCTAGTATGGCTTCTAGGGATCTTGTATGGATTAAATAAAGGAATTGTAGGGGTAGAAGGTCCTACTGTTGCTTCTTCAGAGAAGATGAATTTGAAACTAAGTATTCTCCAAGAGTTTGTAAATACTTATTCTTATAATTATTTTGTTCAAAAATATTTTTAATATATATATATATATATATACACACACACACATATATATATATATATAGATATACATACATACACACACAAAAAATAGTAACGCCCCCAACTGCAGTGGTATATGTGTAATAATGACATTCCCAACTGAAGTGGTATAGATATAATGTAATAAGGTCTCCAACTGCAGTGGTATATATGTAATAATAGCATCCCCGATTGCAGTGGCATAGATATAATTTAATAACGTCCCCAACTGCACTGGTATAAATATAACAATAATAACATCCCAGACTGCAGTGGTATATATATAGTATTATAAATGAATAGCTCTAAGTCTCATTACTCAATCCAGTGACAAACTGTTCAGAAAGGCGCAAGGTCATTAGCTTGCCGACAACATTATGGATGTTACTTCCGATACGTTAATCTTCAGAGTGAATCGAGACTCAACATAAATACTATGGAATATTAACCAACAGCAGAATGTCAAAGGTAAACATATGAACCTAGATGATATCATGAGTGGAATATTTACAACGAGACATTTCATTAAGCTTTTATTTTAGAAAAATTGTCGTTCAGGCGGATTCATGCTAAAGTGGGTCAAATGGGATAGCCATTACGTACCTTATCAAAATCTGTCCAATAACCACATTGAGCTCGTCTTGTCGCACCTTAATTTACAACAACTATAATAATGCCATCGTTAAGATATGAAGGACACAACTATCACACAATGAATGACAAGCTTATTTTATATTAAATTAGGCAGTATATCCCCTATAACCTTTACTTCCTCCCAATTCAAGATAACATCAACAACAGTAAGAACAACATATATAAATCATTTTCCAACCTTATGTCCATCACAAAATACCACAAAATAGACCAACTGTGACGACCCGACAAGTCGTCTCATGAGTTACCGCTCTGTTTCCCCCATTTCCACCTCATTATATTTTATTATCTGTGTTTTAGGTAATTTAATTGAGTAAGTTGCATTCGGAGTGAAATCAGTAAGAAATGAGACACTTAGTCTCTTTCAAGGAGGCTTAAGTTGTAAAAGTCAACTGTATGTTGACTTATGAGTTAGAAGGCTCGGATTTGAATTCTGATGATTCGGTTAGTTTCGGGAGAGGATTTATGACTTAGGAGAGTGATCGGAATTAGTTTTGGAGGTTCCGTGTAGAATTAGGCTTGAATTGGTGAAGTTAGAATTTTGGCGATTTCCGGTTGATAGGCGAGATTTTGATCCGAGGGTCAGAAAGAAATTCCGAAAGTTGCTGTAGCTTCGATATGTGATTTATGACTTGTGTGCAAAATTTCAGGTCATTCGGACGTGGTTTGGTCGGGTTTAGATCAAAAGAGCGATTTAGAAGATTTTGAGATCCTTAGGCTTGAATCCGATGCGAATTTGATGTTATGATGTTGATTTGAATGTTCCGAAGGTTGGAACAAGTTTGAATAATGTTATGAGACATTTTGGAGTGTTTGGTTGAAGTCCCCAGGGTCTCGAATGGATTTTGGATGGTTGATGGAGTTTAACTTTGGCATTTCAAGAATGTGCCAATGTCGTATCTTCAAGAATAAGTGGTATCATATAATGCAAATGAACTCCAAATTCAGTTTTGATTAAAGCATTAGATCCGTATCAAAATTTCAGAGCCATAGCAAAAAGAATCGTCCAATTCGGACATCGTATGAGAAAATTATGCCTATTTTCGTGTCGGGGAGAAATTCTGCAGACATGTCGAATCTGCGATCGCAGAATTGACCGCAGATTCGACATGCGAACCGCAATTTTGGACCTGGAAATCGCAGATTGAGGCAGAACTTGAGGCGAGAAATGCGACCAAAAATGCGAACCGCAAAGGTGAAATGCGGACCGCATTTTTGGCATACAGGATCGCATTTTTGACCTGAAGAGGGTGTTTTAGCTCGATTTTTGACACTTTTTAAGTAGAACTCAATGACCATCTTGTTCTATAAGATCCATTTTCGTTACCCACGAAGAAGAACACCTTCAAACACCATAGAATCACCATAAATCAACCTCAAAACCATATTCAAAGGAGATTTTCATGGACAAATTCTTAGAGGAAGAGTCTTGGTCATCTTAAACATACTTGGGGCCACAGAACTCGAATTGAAACAAGTTTTAAAGCAATTCTTCGAGGGTTTCCAAGAGAAACATCGGGGTAAGTATTCCTAACACAATTTTTGGAGGAATTACCTCAGTTTATCACTATTTTTAGCAATTAATTGGTGGTTTAAGTTGGGAAAAATTGTGGAAAACCCTAAGGCTTAGGTGTGAGGGTTAGAGGTCGATCCGGTGTCGGAATTCGACAAATTTTATATGGTTGAACTCGTGAGGAGATAAGGAATCCGTTGAAGTGATAATTTCTGATTTTTGAAAAGTGGGCCCGGGGCTCGGGTTTTGCTAATTTCGGGATTTCCTAGTAATTTTGATTATTTTCGCTTGGGCTTTGTCCCCATAGCATAATGTGACGTAATTATTTTGAATTTGAATAGATTCGACGCACGTGGAGGCCAATTCAAAGGGCAAAGGCGTCGCGGGCTAAGGATTTAGCCGGTTTGAGGTGAGTAATGTTTGTAAATGATGTTCTGAGGGTTTGAAACCCCGGATTGCACATCGTAGTGCTATATTGAAGTAAGGCACACGCTCGATGATAAGCGTGTTTCACGACCCAAAATCCCAACCCGGTCGTGATGGCGCCTCGCATGAAGACAAGGCCAGCCGATTTAAACCAAACCTCATTTAAACAGTTAAATAATACGAGAAAAATATAGGTACGGTTTAATAACAGTAAATTACGGAAAAATATAGTAAGCCATCCCGACTACAACCCTTAGATCGGGGTGTCACAAAGTCATGAGCCACTAGTGGAATCCTAATAACAAAATGACTATTACAATATCTCTGGCACAATTGTTTGAAGAAAGTAGAAACAACAAAATAAAAGAGATACGGGGCTGCGGACGCCAATAGCTACCTCGTAACCTCCGAATCACCGCCCTGGCAGTAGTAGTCAATGCCTCGAAGCGGAACCGTTAACACCTGAATCTGCACACATGGTGCAGGGAGTAATGTGAGTACTTCCAACTCAGTGAGTAATACACATAAATAATGACTGAAAGTAAGAAAACACATAATGCACAAGGAAATCCATAATGAAGTAATGAAACATCAATGAAATAATAAACCAGTGTAAATTCAAGTAGAATCTCCTTTCAACGGTAAAACATGTACATCTTTCAATAAATAGCGTGAAGTAAAGAAAGCACTTTAAAACCGCCCCTCGGGCTCAACATCATTTAAAAACAGTAAAATCTTTCAAACTCCGGTTACCAGTTGTCATTG